>LAPY01000532.1:73891-84393 GCA_000970635.1 Eragrostis tef | reverse complement strand
CGAGATGCTGTCGGTGTTCACGCAGTTCTTCCAGTTCCACGCCAGGTTCGACGACTTCCCGGCCTTCACCTTCTTCATGGTTGCCAACGCCATCGCCGCGGGGTACCTGGTGCTGTCGCTGCCCTTCTCCGTCGTGTGCATCCTCCGGCCCAAGGCCGGCGGCGTCCGGCTGTTCCTGCTGGTGTGCGACGTGGTGATGATGCTGCTGCTGACGGGCGGCCATCGTGTACGTGGCGCACTGGGGGAACCTGCGCGCCAACTGGGTGCCCATCTGCATGCAGTTCCACGGCTTCTGCCAGCGCACCAGCGGCGCCGTCGTGGCCTCCTTCCTCGCCGTCGTCGTCTTCGTCGTACTCATCCTCATGGCCGCATGCGCCATCCGCAGGCGCTGAGCCTGACAGAGACTTCTGCGTGAGTTCCAACTTACTGTCTCCTCTCCTCTGCGTGCCACTTTCTCCTCTGCTCTGCTCTCTTCTGTCCGTTGTGTCGAGCTGCTGCTGTGGTGTCATGTGAATTGTCAACTTGTCAAAGTGTCATGTGATTTAAAAGATCACTTCTTGATATATGTAATGAATGCAGTTCCTTTGATTGAACACAAATACAACAACCGACAATGGTGTGGTGTTTCCTTTCATTGAATAATCAAACAATCGCAGCAAGCATGCATTGCATTGCATGGAAACAAGAGCAAGAAGAAGAAGAAAGGCAGGGTTAATTAATTAGTCAGTCTGCTGTTGGCGATGGCCTGGGGGAGTTGGCGCTGCGGTAGTACCGCCAACTGGGTGCCCATCTGCATGCAGTTCCACGGCTTCTGCCAGCGCACCAGCGGCGCCGTCGTGGCCTCCTTCCTCGCCGTCGTCGTCTTCGTCGTACTCATCCTCATGGCCGCATGCGCCATCCGCAGGCGCTGAGTTAACTTGCAGTCGCCTGTGTGTGTGGCCCCTTGGATTGCTGGATCTTTCTTCCCCTCTGCTTTGCTCTGCTCTGTTCTTTTCTTCTGTTCGTGTGGCCTCATCTTGTGTTGACCGTTGATCCATGAATTGTTGTTACGCAGCAAGTGATTTCCTAAGATCACTTGTTCATGTTTCCAGTGTGCACTAGTACATGTATCGATCATTTCCCTTTCCTTTGTTTGCTTGAACACAAACAAATACAGCAACAAACAGAGGTGTTTCCTTGAATAATGGGGCAATCGCAGCAAGCATGCATTGCATGGAAACAAGAACAAGAACAAAGGGTTAATTAGTCAGTCTGCTGTTGGCGATGGCCTGGAGGAGTTGGCGCTGCGGTAGTATGCCATCCCCCTGATGCCGTCGGGGTCCATGGCGAAGTCGAGGAGGCGGTAGAAGCCCACGACGCGCGGCTCGGCGTAGAGCACGATGTTGGAGATGCCGTCGCGGCGGAGGTCGTGGACGAGGCGCTCCATGACGGCGCGGCCCAGGCCCAGGCCCTGGCACGACGGCTCCACCACCACGTCCCAAACCACCGCGTTGAACACGCCGTCTCCGGCGGCGCGGGCGAAGGCCACCGGCTTATTAGTAGTATCTCCAGCGCGCGGCGCAGCCGCTCCTCCTGCCGCCGCGGGAAGCCCACGCGCGCGAACACCTCGTTCAGGGCCCCCACGTCCAGGCCCTCCACCGTCCGCCGCACCGCGAACCCGCGGCCCGCAAGCTCCGAGTCCGACACCGTGGTTATCGGAGCGGAGCACGCGCGAGCGGAGCACAGCTTCTTCTTCGTCGTCGTCTTCTCGCCCACCACCACCACCAGCTGCTGCTGATGATTCTTCTTCTTCGGGACCACCCCCAAGTACAAGTTGTTGAAGCTCAAAGAAGACCAACTCCTGCAACCAAACAGGAACGAACCGCAGGGGCGCGGCTGCTGCAGCATCACCGTGCGCATGGCGGCTACTCGATCCATCTTCTTCAACTAGAAAAGATAGATCAGCCCTGGCCTGGCCTTCGAGCTGCCTCTGCCCGCGAGACCTGGCATTCGAGTGGCCTTGGATCACTCGCTTATCCCCTTACGTTCGCCCCCGCCGCCGCGGCCATCAGATTTAAGATGAAGGGATGGGAGAGCAGCCCAGCCCAGCCCAACAGGACCATGGGCCGGCCTCATAAACATGACATTTTGGATGGAGTAGGGAAACAGCTGCTGCTTCACTCACTTCAGTCGACGCAACGGTGGCTGATTTTTTCGGGTCTGCCTGTCTTCTTTCCCCGGCCCGGCCCGTCAAGGCCCTCTCCCCCATCCGCCGCCGCCGCCATGGACGTCGACGCCGGCGACGACGAGCCGCCCGTCCTACTCGACCGCGCCTCCCGCGCCACCCGAGGCAAGAGGTCAGCTCCTCCTCCTCAATCTCTCCTTGTCCCCTCCCCTCCTGTTGGATGTGATGTGATTCTGGATGAATCGCGCAGGATTACTAAGCTCCTCGAGGACGAGGTTGAGCAGGATGAGGCTTTCTGGAATCAAGACGCCCTCAAGGACGTACGTTTCTTCATTCCTTCCTTCCTTCCTTCTCTTACGGCCAGCTTAGGGTCTTCTCCTTCCATCTCCCCTACCTGCTGCTTCATCCATCTTTCGCTTGCAGGAAGAACACGATGACAACTACGAGGAGGAGCAGGATGCCGGTGACGAATTCGACAGTGATTTCGGTGAAGATGTGAGATCCTCCTTCCATCCATCTTGTGTGCCCTACTTGTCTTGGTCTCCATTACTTGTTCCCTTTCTCTCTTCTAGACCAGCCTAGTTACTATAACATCTCACTCTCTAGTGCGTGCGTATTATCCCTGCTGGATTCTCTAACTCATCGGCATTGTCTACAGGAATCAGAACCTGATGATGATCCAGAAAAGGAAGTACAAGAGAGGTACTACACAACACATAGTTAGTTTATTAGTTGATAAGAAAGAAACATGTTAGGCTGCATGGAAACTTGTTATGAATTCCATTCTCATGTCCCAACCAAACCGTGGAGCAGATTACCTATCAAAAAGCGGCTAGTATTCCCTGGCAAGACTTTGAGAAAGACCAATGCCAAGAAGAAGAAGGTGACCCCCAAACTAGAAGATGATGCAAATACTGACAAGCCAAGCCCATCCAGACAAGCAGATGCTCCTGATGAATTCGAGACTGAGAAGATAATCAGGAAGTCAACAAGAACATCTGTCATGGTCAGGCAAGCTGAAAGAGAAGCCATACGTGCTGAAAAAGAAGCCACAGCAAAAGTATGTATCTATAAGCAACCTCTTCACTCCTTGATTCTAACAGATAGTTACAACTTACGAGTACAGAATCTTGTTGCACTTAGGCTACACTGTAAGCCTATGCCCTTTTGGGATTTTTGTTGACTCTTTTGTTTTCCTCTTCCAAACTGTTGCAGCCAATTATTAAGAAGAAAAAGGAGGGAGAAGAAAAGCGAATGACGCAAGAAGAGATGCTTTTGGAAGCAGCTGAAACAGGTCTGGTTTGAGCCTCCTGTTTGCCGTATCCGAAAAGAGATTCTTGTACATTATCAACATTCAATTTCTTTTTGTCTTAATGTTGTCTATGTTTCCAGAGATCATGAACTTGAGAAATCTAGAACGTGTACTTGCAAGAGAGGAGGAAGTGAAGAAAAAGGCTGTTGTTCATAAGGACACTTATGACGGTCCTATAGTTCGGTTTTGCTCAAGAGATGGTAACCGCTTTACCAGATTATCGTCACTCACTTGTTTGCATATGAATTCTGAACTATCAAATAAAAGGAAATCCACACAGCAGGAACTCGAGATATCTAATTATTAGTGTTGTGCCCAATTAAATCAGGGGAATCGCGTCTGGAATTCATAAATGGAGCGTCATTTGGTTCTGAACTTTGTACAACGTCAGCTCCTTGTAAGTACAAGATTCATTGGTACTGTACTGTTTGTTCTTTTCTGCACGGCAGTTACAGTAATGTGCTTAGCAGTTTGGATTCAGATTGCTAAATTAACTTATCTAGTCGTAATACTGTTGTTTCCTACAGATCCGGAGAAACCCATCTGTGCAGTGACAGGACTTCCTGCCAAGTATGTTTTGTTCTGATATCCTGTATTCGTCCCCCTATGTACATGAATTTATTGAAGTTTTTCAGTGTTTGTATATGTTTTATTGGACTACAAATAGTAAACGAGGGATATGCATGCTTCGTGTAGTAGCCAAATAACCAATTAGCATTGAGTTGAGGCTTTACTCTTGAGAGTCGATTATGCTTCCATTATTTGTATTGTGAATGGATATGCTTATGTGAGGCTCAACCTGTAGATACCGTGATCCGAAGACAGGGTTGCCTTACGCAACTATGGAAGCATTTAAAATCATCCGTGAGAGGTACACTTTCTGCACTTTTCTTTTGGAAGTGAAGGTTTTTATATTGCTCACAGCTAGTTGCATACCACTGCGCTCTGGTGACTTAGAATCAGTTTCTTAGTTAAAACAGTGTCATGCTAATTATCTGAATGTGTAGCCTGAAGCATGCTAACAGTTCCTCTTCTCATGCATGAATTCAGCTTCCTGAAAGAGGAGGCTGATAAAAGGAGGCCGAATATGTTGAATATGGGAGAGCTTTCTGAATCAATCACTGGCGAATATTCGATGCCCAAGAAGAGAAGAATTGATGTAAGATCGCCCAACGTATCAGCAGGTAGAAGGCACGGTGGACGCTTCCGACAAATTCCTGCTCTTGATTCCACGGATGAGGACTGACTACAGATCTCGTTTGACTAGGTGATCGCACAGTTGTGGATTTAGCATCAGATCCTGATGCACTGTCCAGTAGCAGTAATCTTGATAATTTTGTTGTCAGTTGATGAATTTTCGGCAAAACAGCAGCCAGCAACGGGTTGCTCTCTTGTCCCGTGCAAGTACAGTTTCAAATTTATGTGTTTGGTTCTTCGACGAGCTAGTAGAAAGCAATGAATATCAGTTTTAGATTGTCAATTGACAGCCCAATGTTATTACAACAAAACACCCACCATAAATTTCCTAAACGTTAAGTTATGCGTTATTATGACAAGACATCTCCCTTAAGCCATATGACTCATAGGAGCAAATTGTTGTATAGTAATCGAACACAGGTTTGAAAGTCTTCTGAGAAGATACATTTCGCTGAAAAATGTGGTGTTGGGGCTTAGCAGTACATCATGTTGCTTTTCCGTTACATAACACAACACCACAATAATTATGGAAGGACGCCCTAAACCCACAGTAGCCAAAATTGTAAGCATCAAAAGGAAAAAATTACGGCTAAATTACAGTAAGAATTCCTCTCGGAACAGAAAGATATGTTCTGCGCTATGGCTGGAGAGAGGAAAAAACAGTAAAAGTTTGCAATTACATGTCTATGTGCTGTGGGAAACTAGCTTTGCCTCCGTCATCCTCATATCTAGCTCTTCTAACTAGGCAGGCATGCCTTCTCGATACTAATACACAAAAACAAAAAGTAGTCTATGCTCCCTTGACTTTACGTGATGGAGGTCGCCGGAATATGTTGATGAGATCATCAACACCCTGTCCAATCAAAAGATATGATCTCAGTTGCACGAAATCAAAACTTCAGATTCTGTCCAGAATAAAGAAATGATCCATACCCGGGTAGTGATCACTAAGAAACTGAAGAGAACGATAAGATAGGAACCAAGGACCAGAAGAAACAGCAGATCAAAAGTAACACTTGCAACCTGAGTATTGAAGAAGTTAGGTTGTGAGGTAATTTCAATGCAGTGACGTGCAAAAGGAATTCAAAGGTAGCACTGAACTTCAAATCTGAATATCCATTGTAGACAGTGATAACATGAACAAATACTACGAAGCGTGTGCTCTTTTATATACCTGATATACATTTAGAGTAGCTTTGGTTGCATCATAGAAAGTAAACATGCTATCGAGGGCATCATTCTGGACATGCACATCAGTAGTGTGTTCTGACAGTTCCTGCACCGGCACAAAAGTCATGGCTGCATAAAACCTGAACCTAGATGACATGGGTAAGAGGTGTCGGTACCTTTTTCATTGCTGCTATGAAGGGATCATTTTTCTGAAGAAATGGAGCAACCCGTGGTGTCCGAGATAAAAGATCCAACCAGGACTGGATATAGTGAGGATTAATGGCTAAGCTGCTATTCTCTGCAAAAACATCGATGTTCTTTCCTTTCAATCCATAGATGTGTCTCTGTAAAGATAAGAGGCCGCCAGTCAACTTTAATTTCAATCACCATCATATCAGCAGTTAGAAGCTCCAAAATCCAATGACTTGTCACATTCAAACACAATACCCACAAAAGCAAACTGTTGCTATGTAGAAAAACTAATATTTTCTATGAAAAATGCATGAATACAAAAGAAGCTTCATGTAATATGATAAATCAGCTAAATATCCGAACCCTACAAGAATAGTTCCAGATAGTTACCTAAACCAAAGAGTTTTAGTCACACTCAGATGTTTAGTCACTTTAGTGGATCCACACTAGCAACCCACTCCACATACCCAACTCACCCACCCAAGGAAATCAATACCGAATGTATACTTTTCAATCATTAACTGATAGAAGCAAATGATTTAGCTTACCGCAAGACTCTCGGAAACCAATCTGACAGTTCTGATCACCGACTCAACATCTGCAGATTCTCTGCAAAAAGAAAAAAAATCATTTAAGTAACGTATTGAAAAGATTGAAATGGTTGCACTGAAAAGAATAAAAATGTGATATATGTGACTTCACCTAGTGTCATGAAGACCACCAATGCTTTCCAAAAATTCAGGAGGGGCAGACATTTCTGAAAGAGTTAGCGCAGTCACTCTAAACCTTGAGAATTGCTCGTGTTCCCATGCTACCTACAAGTTTGCAAAACATGTTTAGGTGAGATGTAACATAAGATAGTTTAATGTAATAGGACAGTTGAATGGCCCAACAAAAGCATCACCTGCTTGCAATACAGTAAATTTTAAACAAGTATGGTAACTTCTACGTTTATTATCTGGTTTTGTAGTGTTCTCCAAACTGGTCATGAATCTTGATGCTAGTTACCAGTTAATTTTAATTATTTAAAGCATTCAAGATTCCATGTCATGCTATCATGCCAAAAGAAGTAATTTGGCAACCAGTGTGTCAAGTACTTAATATAGATGGCATGCAAACTAGATAACTATATTCTGGCACTTGGGGCTATTCAACAATATTTGTGTCGATTGCAATGCAGATAGCATCAAACAGGAAGTTAACTAAAAGTCTACTGTTAATAGACCGCTGGATGAGAACAGAATGAGAAACAAATATTGTATTCCAAATACATACAGATAATCAAACAGTGATGGATGAATAATTCCAAGCATGCTTTGACATGGTCTCAACTGAATAGATATTCACTCAGACCGCTTAATAGGGTCCAGTTTGTAATAGAATGCTTCAGTGAATCACATTTAAGTTAATTTTATTTTCACAAATTTCTAAGGGGATATGTGAAATTACAGGGTTTCCACTCATCAATTTGAGTAGTGTGTACAATTAGATTGTAGGTTGACTTTCAACGTTATGAAATGAGCTGTAGAAAAGTGAACTGCACAGAAAACATCTGTAAATTTTCAACAAGGGTTTGACAAAACTGTATGCATTCTAGCAGGGTTGACAACAGGGTCAAAAGGGAAAGAAAAAACCTATGTGTCAATGGATAGATATATTGGAACGCATAAGGAATATCATCAATTATTGCGAAATATTGCCATGATATGTATTGTAGATGTTATGTTCATTCATGATGGGACCAATGAAATTCACATAAGCAGCAATCATCCGATAATACGAGGATAGAGTAACCTTTATATTGGAATACGGAAGGAATATCATCAATCATTACAAATTGGTCATGATGTGTTTTTTTAAATGTGAGGTACATTCATGACGGGAACCAAAATTATTGCGATGATATAGTAATATTTGAAACATAAAAAAGTACGTACTCTAGAATTTGAGACATTAATCTTCTTGTGCTTGATTCCAACTGAAATGCCCATTTCTTTGGATACATCTGAAAAATCCTGTAAGCAAATAAATTCACAGATGTCAATGACTATCCTAAATTCCAAACAGATAACTGAAATAATGACCAACAAGGCAAAAAAAAATAGAGATGATTAACATACTTCAAAGATTTGCTTGATATAGGGATTTTCTGGAGGCTTTGATACATGCATCCAGAGGTCATTGCTCCAGGAACCAATGCTGTTCAAGCAAATCGCATAGTCAATGCTCTCACGTACGCGCTGATCGAAACTTCTAAGCCACTGTATCAAAAGTGAAAAGACTGAACTGTAAGTTGACCAAGAAGATGCCATAAAAGACTTGGTTTATTAATAGCACAGATGGCACATACCTTGTTAGTTCCATTGTAATTGTAGGGTCCACCAGATGTTAACCCAAAGAGAAGATTGTACTTGCCTCTGGTCTTAGGATTTGAATAGAGGCGTGAAAAGAGTCTTGCAATCTCTAGAAGAGCCACCACTCCACTTCCATTGCTATCACTTCCAACAGAAAGTGCCTGAAAAATACATGTTATGCGAGGAATCTTGAAGAATACTAAAGAACATTGTGGGAGGAATTTTTTATTTTCAGATGAACATACAGGTGCAGCACCGAAGGTGTCATAGTTTGCAACAATGGCAATAGTTGGAAGCTGTTCAGTATCACCCTCTCCCTTCAACCCAGGTAGCCATCCCTGCAACTCAAAAGATTTTGCTAAAGTATGCTCATATTGAAAAAAAGACATTTGTTGCAAATGCGGATAATCAATTTGGAACAATAACTTCCGATATGTACTCATCTGTTTATTTTGTTGCTCAAAATGAAAAAAAAAGGAACTCCAGTTTTTTATTGGTGTTCATTATGACAACATTTTTAGATCATAAATGAACTAAAAGCGTTAGGCAGGAGGGAGTAACCTACAAGATACTATACAATAAAAAAAGCAAGTTCATAAATGCTTCACTGGATAGTTAATTGATTTTTGAAGAGAGGCTACCTGGATATTAGAAATGGTTGGAGATGACACTTTTCTAGGTTCCGCCGAGGACACAACAAGTTTGTAACTACAAGTCCAGATAGAGACAATCAAAAAGATATACCATATAGGAGACTGACACTTTGTAACTTTCCACACATTGTAATTGGTTCTATACATAAAAAAATTTGTAAATATTATTAAAGCATGCTCAATGAGTATTACCCTCCTGTTGTTGCAGAGGCAGGTTGACCTGAAGAAGCAATTTTACGGATATCTGCCAGCAGGTTATCAAAACTGTCGTCATGGAAAGCAAAGTACACCGGAAACTGCATGAAGCAATGCACGCAATTTAGCAAAGAAGTCATTTAAATTGTGCCAAGATTATTGCTATAGCAATTCGGGAGTAGATATACATGGACAAAACGAATGAATAGTATGGAAAACCATTTTGGGTAAACCAAAGGTTGCAAGACTTGAAATGACTAGCAATAATCAGAGCCGATAAAAATTTGGACAGTTCAATGGTGTAACTATTGCATACACGGATTAAATAAGCTGGATGCATAGTAATTGTGTAAAAAAGGTCCACTATGAATCATTTGGAACTATTTAGCCGTACTAGTAACGGAACATACATACAGATGCCCAGCATCACTAGCGTGATAAATGCATAAGTCAAGTTAGCTATTTATGTTGATAGGAAAAAAGAAAAGAAACGCTTATGACTTACTGGAACTTCTTCATGAACGAGTAATTTTTCAAGCTCAGTCAGCATACTCTTCACTTTCACCTTGTCTTCATTGTTCCCAGCACCATTTTCACCACTGAGTTTTGTCGGGAGCAGAATGAGCAAGCCTCCAAGATGTTTTTTCTCCGACAGATACTCTGAGTAGGCATTGCAAGGTTTTCTTTTTCAGCAATGGAGACTGACAGTAGCAATACAGGAAAATTGTACAAGTCACTCAAAAACAAGTTTGATTTTTTAGCTCAGGAGGGGTACTAGAGACATAGTGTTGGGGGCAATCATTATGGTCCGCGATGTAATGCAGCATGGGCACATCTGATTTGACAATAATAGGCAGCACTCGATCCAGATCGCAGCTCGAAAGCTCAAGCAACTTCCTAGGGTTCCTGGAAGTGATCCAGGCTCCAACACTAGACCAGCAGCTGCTAGTAATGAACAGTAACCAGAAGCTAATACTAAGCAGCAGCGTATCCTATGGGATCAAGCCGATCCAAGAAAAAGCTAGGCAATGCACAGAGCAGGCTTGGAGAGATCTGTAGTTGGCAACAGGGGGTACCTCGGAGGAAGGAGAGTGGGAGGTCGAGGAGCGGCGCAACGAGCGCTGAGCGGGAGAGGTCCGCGCCTGCGGGGAGCGGGAACGCGGCGGCGTGGTGGTTGAGTGCTGCAGCGCGGGACCCGAGCGGTGCGCCGGCGAGGTCGTACTGGATGAGGCGGTAGACGCCGACGGCGGCAGCGGCGGCGCCGA
>LAPY01000532.1:50884-71967 GCA_000970635.1 Eragrostis tef | reverse complement strand
GCCACCCCCTCGCCGGCGGGAGGCATGACTTCCTCGGGATCAGCAGCTCAAGTCAGCAGCGGGAGGTGGAAGACAAGGGCGGAGATGCAGATGCAGATGTCGCCGCCGCCGCGCCTGCTTCTCTTGATTTATTTACTTTGCTGATTTTTATGTAAGCTGATGGATGAATTTGCTGCGCTGTCCTCTGCTCTCTCTCGCATGTGGACTTACCAACCAAATTCCACATCTCTTTGGTTTCTTTTGCACAATGACCCTACACCCTAAAATAAATTTGAAAATTTTCAAAATTTCTATTTTTATTGAAATTATTGAATTATACTAGTCTATTAGCGGTAAAATGGCATTATTTTCTCTATATGCGTACTAAGAGCTCCTTTCCATTGAGCCCCCAACCAATGAACGCGAAGATTTGGATGATGTATCACCCATGAAATACGCAAGCATGTTTGGAGAAAAAAAAGATACGCCGAGGTGTAAAACCAAAATAAAACTTAGCACGTCAAAGTCAGCATGCATTGAACCAAACCATAGGTCCATAAAGCAAAAAAGAAATACAATATCTTAGATGAGAAAATACCTTTGCTCATATTATCCTAATAATTGTTTCTGGTATATTATTTCCCAACTTAGATGTTCTTGGTGTGGTTAACAATACAATGAAGAAGACTTATAACAAAGTTTAGGCCACATCTACTTATTATGCCGCATATCTATATTGATTAATATACTTCAGATCAAAATGTTTTCAAACCAAACATGACTTGTGACTCCTCTAACAATATATTACAGCTTTTTATAGAATCAAAACCCTAAACCCGTAATTTGAAGTACAAGTCTATCTAAGAATCTATTGATACAAACCATCTAAGGTGCACAATTAATTGTAGGTCAAATCTAAGAAGATTTGGTTCTTTTTAAGAAAAAAAAAATCTAGATATGACAGAGTAGATTGACAAACGGAGAGAGCATTTTGTTACTATCGGGTTTCTACTCTGTACTGATCTCATTCGCCATTTATTTTAATTAGGGACAAAATATGTCATTTGGATTGTTGCTCTCACGGTAAACCAATTTTCTCGACACGCCAATAACATGAGTTTCAGATAGTCTTGCAACATCAATTGTGCTAAAAGCTGTTTGTAAAACCCACATGGCAGATTCATACAGATCATTGTGAAAATCAAGCCATTGCAGACTCAAGCAACCGAAAAGATTCAAAAAGGAAAAGCAAGAGAATGGGATGCAAAACTATTGCGTTCCCAGGGGGCTACGTGGAAATATCACGTAAATGGGCCGAGACCGTTCCTCGTTTTGCAGCCCAACCCACGAACGTGCGATTCCTTCCCAAACCCAAACCAACTGCCGCCGCAACCATCGCCGGAGGAGAGGAGCCCCGTCAACCATCCACAATGAAATCTGGAATTTCAATTGTCAATTCATTCGGTTTCAATTGAGTCTTTCGTCATAATTCCTTGCAAACGGCTTCAGAGAGATGCCTTCTGCTTCGACGTGATATCCACCAAGAACAGCAGTCTGACTATTTTAAAAGATTTGCCACGAAGGAACCCGATTGGATGTGTGCCTTCTGTCCATGGCCCGGACTTGCTTCTACAGGTACTTTGCTATTCCTAATGTCTCTCGAGCTTGATTGCCTGATTTCGTCCCGCTTGAAGCCTTAAGATTTCTCGAATGATACTACGTAGACTGCGTTTGTGATTTATCTTTCCCAACTTAGATGTTCTTGGTGTGGTTAACAATACAATGAAGAAGACTTATAACAAAGTTTAGGCCACATCTACTTATTATGCCGCATATCTATATTGATTAATATACTTCAGATCAAAATGTTTTCAAACCAAACATGACTTGTGACTCCTCTAACAATATATTACAGCTTTTTATAGAATCAAAACCCTAAACCCGTAATTTGAAGTACAAGTCTATCTAAGAATCTATTGATACAAACCATCTAAGGTGCACAATTAATTGTAGGTCAAATCTAAGAAGATTTGGTTCTTTTTAAGAAAAAAAAAATCTAGATATGACAGAGTAGATTGACAAACGGAGAGAGCATTTTGTTACTATCGGGTTTCTACTCTGTACTGATCTCATTCGCCATTTATTTTAATTAGGGACAAAATATGTCATTTGGATTGTTGCTCTCACGGTAAACCAATTTTCTCGACACGCCAATAACATGAGTTTCAGATAGTCTTGCAACATCAATTGTGCTAAAAGCTGTTTGTAAAACCCACATGGCAGATTCATACAGATCATTGTGAAAATCAAGCCATTGCAGACTCAAGCAACCGAAAAGATTCAAAAAGGAAAAGCAAGAGAATGGGATGCAAAACTATTGCGTTCCCAGGGGGCTACGTGGAAATATCACGTAAATGGGCCGAGACCGTTCCTCGTTTTGCAGCCCAACCCACGAACGTGCGATTCCTTCCCAAACCCAAACCAACTGCCGCCGCAACCATCGCCGGAGGAGAGGAGCCCCGTCAACCATCCACAATGAAATCTGGAATTTCAATTGTCAATTCATTCGGTTTCAATTGAGTCTTTCGTCATAATTCCTTGCAAACGGCTTCAGAGAGATGCCTTCTGCTTCGACGTGATATCCACCAAGAACAGCAGTCTGACTATTTTAAAAGATTTGCCACGAAGGAACCCGATTGGATGTGTGCCTTCTGTCCATGGCCCGGACTTGCTTCTACAGGTACTTTGCTATTCCTAATGTCTCTCGAGCTTGATTGCCTGATTTCGTCCCGCTTGAAGCCTTAAGATTTCTCGAATGATACTACGTAGACTGCGTTTGTGATTTATCCTCAACACCAAACCATTTTTAAGTGCGACCAAACACATGAAGACTTTGTTATATATTCGTCATATGGAGACAACACTACTATAAATTCCCGCTAGGTAGAGGCACTTGACTCCAGGGCCATAATTCTTCTTAAACTACAATCGGGGGCTGGTGTTTTCTTCAGTAACACCATTGCTGCAGTTAGGCCGGTTTCAGATGAGAACAACCATTTAGGCTCATGTCTAATCATGAAGAGGTGATAGCTGTTCTCTCATTCATGGGTTTGGCGCAACAGTTTTATTCAAACAATCTTAATGCAGCACAACCGATTTGCTTCGAGTTGTACTCCTCTGCCCCGGTATTTTCCCCCTTCCTTATAGAGACAATTCTACTTGAATGCTCCTGCGGTCCTGCCCAGGACGGAACCAATGTTGCTTGCAAAACCAGATTTCGTTAGAGTTATTCAGGAAATGTCAACCATACATTTGACCAGATAAGTTATTAAATATAGTGTATCACCACTAGTTTATTACAAGTCATCTGGATACCTGCATTTAGAAGGCTAATCATAGGTTATGTGCTTACAGCTGAGCAGCAGATTGCTATGCAGTTGTGACTACTCATCGTGCTAAAAGATTTATTTCTTTTTTTCAAACAAATGTAATAGATTTTTTTCGGCCCCAAAACTTCGCACTATTCTGTGTGTATATATGTCTGTAACGGGAGCTGTGCAGATCTTAGCTGTCCTGTATCTTTAATTTTGCAAACATAACATCTCCATTCAATCAGTCACAGGATGCCACCATGCTCCATTTATGCTTATGGTTAAGTTGGTTCCACTTGTATTGCCGTCCTCAGCCCTTTCATAAATACTTCACCTCAGCTGCAGCAAATTTGACATTTGATTCAAGAAGTCTGCAATGTGCTCCTGTGAGTGCTTTTCTAAGCAACATGGTATATATAGGCCTCAATCTACTAACGACTAATCTTCAAGGAAGAAAAGGTATCATAGAAAAAAAAATGTGTGCCAGAATGTTTGACATGACATTTCACTTTGGAAAATTTGTGTGCCAGATTATTTGATATGACACGGTGGAGAATGCGGTACTCCCTTCTTTCTTGAGGTAGTTTGAGGGTTGGAAGAGGGAAAGAGTTAGGAATTGTAGATATCTTCATTTTATGTGGAAGAGTGAAATGACTAAGCAGAATTACAATATCCATTCGATCTTTTTCCTAAAAGAAAAATATAGACTTTTGGAACTCCCGAAGGACTCCACGGCTTCAGGACTCAAGAGTAGTCATGTTATTAGCAGCTATACGTTGTTTCTGACTGGTGAAAATTTAAATGACACACTTTGATGTTCTAGGATTAAATTAACCTGTATTCTAGAAAGTGACACCAAATTATTTAGACTATAATTACAATTTGACAAAATAAACTTCAGTTAAATTCATGTTTTTGAGTTGGAAAAAAAATGTAATGGGTTATACTTGTGGCATGTGCCCCTGTTCTTTGTACCTATTGTATTACAATTTTTTTTTACACCATACATACATGAGTCTTGAGTTTTCAACATTTTGTTTCAACTTCCAACACTGAGGCGCCAGGTTAGAATAGGCTAGCAGTAACTCATTTTGGATGTTCTTAGCATCCTTATGAATCTGAATTAAAAATTTGAACTGAAGAAAAGAGGACGAGGAGTAAAAAAAGTGGAATTGATGTGGAGGCTGGCTGTAGTCCTTTTTATCTTTTCCCCCTAGACAGAAAACTTTAAAGTGGCGCCGTCACCAGTTCCTGTCGAAGCAGCTATATATGGTCTGGGAGGTGCACCATTATGCTCGCGCAACGTACGCTCTCTTCGTTCTCCCTTTAGGCATTCTTCATTCATCCCGCGTTAGGATTTTGGAAACCAAGCAAGGTGATAGAAGTAGCTGGAGGCATGAGCCAGATCAAAAGCACCATGTCCGGCAACGGTGGCATTGAATCTGCGATGGAGTCATCGCCGGCGAGCTCTTGTGTGTCATCGGATGCGGAGGAGGTGGTGGTGTCGCCGATGGTGGTGGCAGGGTGCCCTCAGTGCCTCATGTACGTGATGCTCTCCATGGAAGAAGAGAAGCAGCTCAAGTGCCCCAAGTGCAAAAGCCCCGTCTTGCTCCACTTCCACAAGTGTGACGGCATAAACAAGGGCTAACTTCGGAATTTTAGTAGCAAACTTCTATCTAGTACACAAAAGATTCATCATTAGGTCGTGCGTGTTTATTTTGATCTTTATTTGGTCATACCATCTAGTAAGTATGGACCAGACGTCCAGACATTCTTCTGCGTGTTGCGGCCTCTCTACTTTTTCCTCTCTCAGAGGATGTGTATGCCGTATGCGCATATATTTATCTTGAGTGTGAGAAATCCTCTTCTGTTAACCCGAGCGTGTCTGTTTTGATTATCTTTCTTTTTTCTTCTTCTGTTTGTGCATTTAACTATAGGTCTGTGTAAGATGGTCTCTCGGTTACATCTTCCGTCAAACAGTTGATGGAACTATCTGTCATCAAGCTTATTACCTGCCGACAACAGATGGAGATGCCTCTTAAAGCCCCTGTCTTGTACGTTTAATTGCGTTGCATTTCGAGTAACGTGACTAATCAACCTCCAGTTTCTTTTTCTCATAAAACAGGAGATCATACAGCCACCGAACTTGTGTCCCTCTTGTCTTAATTAAATCCACGCATGTAAGAACAAAAGGCTCAGGTCCAATCAAAAGACCACGAATTAGTCCTCATGTGGTTCTGCTACTTGTTCGATCAGACACATATATCTCTGTCTAATACTTTCACCTTTTCCCTCCTTACTTTTGATGGCCGACTTAGCATGCACGCCACTTCACTTTCAAGCAGCATTTTTATCCACCGTCTTTTGAATACTAGGAATGTTAATAAGTATATTGGAACAGAGGTAGCATAGGTCCAAATGCTCGTGTTGTGCGCCAGTGCCCTTCAAAAGCTCAGCTGTGCATTTTTCACATAACACTGCTATAGAGTACACCTATTTGGTAGACTTTTGTATGATCAGGAGATCCAATGGCTAAAATCACTTGTGTGGTGGTTCATATATCAATCAAAAGCTTAAAACATTTGGTCGGACAAATAGATGTACTCTCAAGCATTTTTCCTTTTCACGGATATTGTCTGTTTAACAGCTGTAATACCTACAGCAGTAGTTTGCTCTGGAAAGGAAGACAAGAGATGAACCCTCCATCATGTCTAGACCGTCTCAGAGATGTCGTACTTTGTGTTGTCAGGGCTAGCAAAGCTTCACTGTTTGGATCCAGAAGAAAATAACTTTTCTCTGAAAGCTTTACTCAGTTAGTATATCAGATGTAGACCACAAAGCAGATGCACTTTCAGAGGTAAAACCAAACATATTTACATTGGATGAAGGCTGCAGGCATGAAGCATTCATGTGTTATGTACCTTTTGCATCTAGTTCAGAAATATTATTATTAAAACTCGTCTTCTTTACAAATTGTCATCTTTGATGCATAGTTAGAAGGTGAAAGATCACCTCAAAAGAAACAGTTTCGCGTGCTCATTGTATACCTGTTGTGCCCATACAAAGGTTAGCTCCCTAGGTTCTTGTGCTAATACCTGATCAGAAAATATTTTAGGATTGGGCTGTCTCCGGAAGAAATTGTAGCTTGCACGATGGAAGGGACCTGCCCAACAACTAACACATGTAGGCTGTCTGTTGTCCGTGTAACAGACAAACTAAAACATGATTTTAATCACAGGCTACGTTGGTTCAGCCCTAATCACCTTGCGATAGTGCAATAGGACGGGTAAACTCTGTATCATTTTGGTTGATTTGTGTTGACTTGATCAGAAGAGAAAAAGAACTCAGTAATCGCCAGAAGAAATCCCATTGGAAAATATATATTAGTTTAATGCAACATGTTTTAAATCACACAGAAAACCATAATAATTAAAAGGAAACAAAGAATCCAGTTGATTCACGACATGTTTTAGATCACACAGGAAACATAAGAAAATCAAGGATCATGGTATTCCTATTGTCTCCGAACTGAAGAGCCCAAACCGGTTCATCATATTTCTTTGTTGTTTTCGAATCTCAATCATTATGTTTGGTTGGACGAATGGTGGAGCTTTCCTTCTGCGCCATTGCGCTGTTACGGAAAACTGCCAGGCGCATGCCTTTCCATGCAGTGTTGGATCAGATATGTGCTATATGCAGACAGTGGGATGTTGTAGATTGGGATTTCCATAGATCCTTCAGCTGTTCAGTCGGGTCCTTTCAGTTTGTCTGACTCTGAAGAACATGCAAACAGAGGAGCTCCATGCATGTGCCCAGTGGAGCCAACCTTTTGCATTATACTGTGTCTTTATGATAATTTTTGCTCTTTGCCTATAGTTCGTTATTAAGTACACCATGTGACTCTCGCCACTGTTCCGTTCTAGTATGGAAGATTATATATAGCACATCGTAATCACTGGCAATTGTTGCACAATTGCCAGTGATTACGATGTCTAGCAACGTAGCATGTTCCAATACAGCGGATCTGTTAGCAGCAGACAGCATTAGAACTGTGAGTGGTCCTTTCAACTGTTCACCAGATTCTACACTAATCTGCTTTCTGGTTGATACTGTTTCTAGAACATGTAACACGCATTTCATTAATCTTTCTAGTCGATATTGGTTCGAGAACGTGCCTGACATACATTTCATTAAATCTTTCTGGTCGATATACTTCTTATAGATTCTGAAAGCTGCTGAACAGAAGCGTGTGATGGGGAACATACTGCATGTGCAAGTACACCATCTTTTTTCAATCACTGACTAGCATGGCAGTCATTACTTGTTCAAGCAGATCAAAGATGAGCAACGCAGGCGCTCATGATTCGCTTCAATCGATTGCTTTCCGCATTTCTAGCCACGATACGCAGATCTAGTAGGCGCTTAGTCTATTCCATATGTCTCATCTGTGTTTACTCATTATACATAATATGTGCTATGCCTTGCCATGAATATGGTTCTGTAGTCCTTATACGTGGCTCACTCTAGAGTTTAGGAGCATCACGAAATTATAATTATAAGAGAAATGCAATGAATAGTGTCACACGTTTTCTGCTTCGTATTGGAGCCCTTCTTTTCATGCCGTAAGATGGGCAGGAGTTCAATGAGCCGAAGGTTATGAAGTTCGTGAAGGTGAGCATTAAATTTGATCTCATGTTTAGCCATGCTTTCTTAAATGCTGTGTAATTAAGAAGAGGTGAATGACACTTATTTCCCAGATAACAAACAATCGTCTTTGTCTGTAGACCTTGTAACTTCAGTGGTACTCCTATGCACCTTCACTCCTTTATTACCTTCTGTAAGATAAACTATATATTTTTTCATGTAATTACCACAATGGACGCAGTTTGCATGTTCAGCAAATGGGTTGTAACTGTGCATAAATTAAACCTGACAAGAATTCCCTGAAACATCGTGCGACTCTGTTTGATGGTCTGCACAGTGGATAGAAGCAGAACAGAAATGAACAGAGGAACTTTCTTTTTAATGAATCTGTGTGCTGCTAAGGCTGTACGAGACTTTTTAATTCTGCAGGACTCAGACTGCCGTCGCCATGCGAATTTGTTAATGCTAAGAAAAGGATCAGGGACTGCTCGTCCTTTATAATTTTTCTACAGTATGGATTTGTTATGCAACCTGCTTGTCCACATGCTTTTATCAGAGATGAATTGCTGAGGCAGATTAGCATCAGGATAGATATGTGCAGCTGAGCGTGGAGGAAAGGAGAGGAGAATCTGAATCATGGCACCCACCAGCAGCAAACAATTGCTCAACTGCGAAAAAAATTTAACTTTTGCAGGCGATGAACCCCAACCTGAAACATGACAGATGGATGGATGTGAAGAGCAGCGATAGGCCGGGAAGGAGACCGCACAAAACTATTATGCATGTATGTTGCCCTGAACCGTATTATTAATCTAGAAAATGCAAAAGTGATTTTTGTATTCAACACCTCTATCTGAATAAAAGTTGTTAGTTTGTGAAGTCATCTACTGAAACAAGGTACGCCACCGGCTCCCAACTTACAAGACTGCATCTGCTGCCTGCACCCATGGATTGGAAGAATGTGAAGACCATTACTAGCTAACACTTGAATTTGGACAAATTGGATGGATGGACGGCGTGCGTTGAGTTGCAACTCGTGCATATCTTGAAACTCCAGGCTCCACGTGGCTGATGGTGAACAAAGGAAGGGAGAGAGGTACTCCAGGTGCGCAAGTAACGAAGGGAAGAAGCTCAACTGAGGAGAAACAAACAAACAACTACTACTCTCCATGCTTGGCAGGCAGGCATGTTCTCTCTTCTGTATTTAATATTAAGAGGACAGAGGTAACCTACTCTGTTCTTTTGGTTAGTACTACTGTAATTCATGCAGTACTGCAATTAAGCTTTGTTATATCTACAGTAGTACATACAGGTTGCTCCAAATAAAAGCAGCGCCACATTCATCGTTGTCCAACGGCTCTACTCTTGTGTCTTGTCTTGTTCCCCAGCTAGCTCCTCCATTCCCCACTTGAGCGCGCCATGGTGAAGGTGAAGCAGCAGCAGCAGCAGCTTGTTGGTGGCCTCAGCTCTCTCTTCAGCAGTAAGAAGGACGGCGCCGGTGCTGCAGCAGCAGTGTTGCCGTGCCCTTCGACCTCTTCTTCCTCCTCCTCTGCGTGGCAATGGCCGTCATGCGGCCAGCCAAGAACACTCTCGTTCAGGCACGAGGAGGTCCATGGCCGCCACCACGATCAGCAGATGACGATGAAGCAGGCGTACAAGACCATGAACTCCGCCTACTCCGTCGACAGCTTGTCCACGGCGTCCATGGAAGAGGAGGCCGCCGCCGCTGATGGCAGCTGCCTCTTCTCGGCGGAGGAGGCCGCCGTCATCCGCGCGCTGCGCTCCGACCGCCTCTTCTTCGACGCGTCTTCCTCCTGCGTCATCAACCACAAGCTGCAGGCGTCCACCTCCGATGATAAGAAGAGCGAGGTGGCGTTCGGCGGCGCGACGGCGATGTCGGTGGAGTCGCGGAACCCTTACCGCGACTTCCGGGAGTCCATGGAGGCGGTGGTGATGAGCCACGGCGGCAGCGTCAAGGACTGGCGGTGGCTGGAGGAGATGCTGGGCTGGTACCTCAGGGCCAACGGCAAGACCACCCACGGCCTCATCGTCGGCGCCTTCGTCGACCTGCTCGTCTCCCTCAGCAACACCTCGCCGTCTTCCTCCTCTCCGGCAACCCCCACCACCAACAACGCCTCTGCGTGTTCCTCCAGCTCCTCTTTGTAATGGAGGGAGTTATTAGTAGGGTAGTATTATGAGTGCAGCACACGATCTAGCATGCATCAAAAGTGTACTGTTAATAATCACGCCACGGCCGGTACTCACCAGCTTGTTAATTATTATTGCCGGCTCGGCTGCAGGAGTAATCAACTGTCTGATTAAATTTTGATGGGGCGTGTATAATCCGTTGGTACGTGCATCCGCTGAAGTAATAATTTCACTCTTCGCAAAAAAAAAAGAAGTAATAATTTCACTGATGATGGCCTCAATCCGATCCATTATTCCTGTCACTCGTCAGTGTGCGCATCACCTGTACACTTGGTTTTCTTTCTCGGTCAAAAAGTATCTACGCATCAAGGTACGTTGAAATGACAATGTTCTTCACATCAAGAATATTCCTTTCCTAGCTTCAAGGTTGGAGCATCTGATGCGTGCATAACCAAACCAACTACTGCACCGAAATGCCCTGTTTCTTTTCTTTGAATAAAGTTCTGGTTTGGGGATACAATATAATGCTACAAATCTCCATTAAAATGAGTAATTTCATTATTTAATAAAAATGAGGAGCCCAAGATTATTACTCCCAGTACATTAGAATGGGCATCACCTTTTCACCTGACAGTAAGTACCAATTTGTGATGGATATATGGATCATGGATGGAGACAGCGCAGCCATACTCCAAGAACGAAACATGCATGCATGATAGAGGAGGCATGTAGCAGAGTCAAAGCAAACACGGGACGAGATTGTTTGCAGATCGACCATGCATGCAGGTTCAGCAAACAGTATGCCGTTTGATCAGTGACACCACAAACAGGGCGGCGACGACACGGCGGTGGCTTTTGGCGGCGCGACGGTGATGTCGGTGGAGTCGCGGAACCCTTACCGCGACTTCCGGGCGTCGATGGAGGCGATGGTGCTGAGCCACGGCGGCCCAAAGATGGTCAAGGACTGGCTGTGGCTGGAGGAGATGCTGGGCTGGTACCTCAGGGCCAACGGCAAGACCACCCACGGCCTCATCGTCGGCGCCTTCGTCGACCTGCTCGTCTCCCTCAGCAACACCTCGCCGTCTTCCTCCTCTCCGGCAACCCCCACCACCAACAACGCCTCTGCGTGTTCCTCCAGCTCCTCTTTGTAATGGAGGGAGTTATTAGTAGGGTAGTATTATGAGTGCAGCACACGATCTAGCATGCATCAAAAGTGTACTGTTAATAATCACGCCACGGCCGGTACTCACCAGCTTGTTAATTATTATTGCCGGCTCGGCTGCAGGAGTAATCAACTGTCTGATTAAATTTTGATGGGGCGTGTATAATCCGTTGGTACGTGCATCCGCTGAAGTAATAATTTCACTCTTCGCAAAAAAAAAAGAAGTAATAATTTCACTGATGATGGCCTCAATCCGATCCATTATTCCTGTCACTCGTCAGTGTGCGCATCACCTGTACACTTGGTTTTCTTTCTCGGTCAAAAAGTATCTACGCATCAAGGTACGTTGAAATGACAATGTTCTTCACATCAAGAATATTCCTTTCCTAGCTTCAAGGTTGGAGCATCTGATGCGTGCATAACCAAACCAACTACTGCACCGAAATGCCCTGTTTCTTTTCTTTGAATAAAGTTCTGGTTTGGGGATACAATATAATGCTACAAATCTCCATTAAAATGAGTAATTTCATTATTTAATAAAAATGAGGAGCCCAAGATTATTACTCCCAGTACATTAGAATGGGCATCACCTTTTCACCTGACAGTAAGTACCAATTTGTGATGGATATATGGATCATGGATGGAGACAGCGCAGCCATACTCCAAGAACGAAACATGCATGCATGATAGAGGAGGCATGTAGCAGAGTCAAAGCAAACACGGGACGAGATTGTTTGCAGATCGACCATGCATGCAGGTTCAGCAAACAGTATGCCGTTTGATCAGTGACACCACAAAGCAAAAGAACTGGTGCACAGAGGGTTTAGTTTGAATTGCAGAGCCAGTGACAAACTGACGACTGACACTAGTTGTACTGTTGACACAACATCCTGAGTGCACATATCTTTGATGTTTATATTAGAGTGAAATGCACCCGCGATCTTTAAATTATTTTGGTTGTGTCATCCAGATCCACGAACTCTTAAATCGCGTATCTAGGTCCTCAAACTATCAAAACTGTTCACGAAAGGTCCATTTGCCGGTTTTTGTTTTGGAAAAAAGCAAGAAGCCTCCTGAGTTTTTCATTCTTCCCACACACGAGCCCTCAGCCCAGCAGCTCGGTCAGCCTCACGATCGTCGGGGTCCATCTGCAGGTGGAGGTCCCCTGAGTTTTCCACGGAACGCTGATCGCCGAAGAATCGCCCAGGCTTGAGTGACAACGACCAAAGTACACTAGCTGAGCACATACGCATGAATAACAGGCCCAAAGTTCACTAGCAGAGCACAGAGCTGTGTGTAGTGAATTTTCACAAGGGTCAGCACTGTTCATGGCCCCTCCTATGGAGCCAGGCTGGCTCCGCCACTGCCCGCCGTTGCGTGGCGCGCCGACGAACTCTAGCCCGGCCGCCAGCTCGCGGGGACGCCACCGTGCCGAAGCTGATGGATCTTTGGTGAACGGTTTTAAAAGTTTGAGGACCCAGATATGTCATTTGAGAGTTTATGTACCTAGATGACACTACTAAAATAGTTTAAGGGCCACCAGTGTATTTGATTCTTTATATTATATTCTTAAACCGATGGAGTTGATGTAAAGCAGTGTCTGATGAGAACTGAACCATCTAGTACTAAATAAGTTTGCAGTTTGTGGGACAAAACTTAGAAGAAGAAAGAGTTCACGAGTCCTGCATATCTCGTTTACTAGTCATTTTGCTTCAGCATCTCGGGTATTTTATGGTTAACATATGATAGAGCGGCCTAATAGCTCACCAAATCTGACCAGCATGCGAGGGTAGCGTGGCCCATTTACTCACTGACGCTCAGCCCATCAAAAGTGATTAATAAAAGCGGGGTACAAGAACGAATTAGAGGAGGATCGACGGGCACCTAGCTAGGTACATACAGAGGCATCTAATCTAGACGAACGTATTGAATGAAGCAAAAATGGAATGAATGAGGAATGCATGTGAGGATCATATATAATTAAATGTCAGAACCAGACTTTGCAATGGGTCGGGGAGAATGATCCGGGTCGTAGCTCGAAGGTGGCTCGTTTGCGTCGTCGGATCCTGAGCTGGCAGTCGATCTTTGGGTTGGGGCCCGGCACGGTGAGGAGCCAGAAGAGCTGGAGCTTCATGCGCGCGTGGAGCTTGACGTCGATGGAGAAGGTGGCGTTGTCGCCGGCCTCGCGTCGGAAGGCGGCGGCGGCGACACCGCCCTGGAGCGGGGCCTGGCCGAAGAAGACGACGCGGAGGAGGGCGGCGTTGTTCAGCTGGGTCGTCAGGAAGACGCCGGGGATGTCGGCGTGGGCGACTTGCTGGCCCTGGTAGAATGCCTGGGCGTGGAGGTGCTCGTACTCCATGGCATGGATGCGCTTGTTGGGGTTGCGCTGCACGTGCATGTCCAGAGACAGGTTGTAGTGCAGGATCCAGGTGCGCGGCTCCAGCGTGAAGTTGCCCAGGTCCGCCGCGTCCGCCGAGACGCCCATCACGTGCGGCCGGAACACCAGGTACAGCGCCACCACCGCCAGACCGGCGGCGACCAAGACGCAGCCCACAACGCTCACCACGCACCTGGTCACCATGCACCGGCAACGGCAGCACCTCGACGCCTTCATTTCTTCCTCATCTCTCTCGACGCTGGAGGACAGGATTGATGATTCCATGCAGCGGAGGCACTGGAAAGCCGGAGTGTGCGATCCACTCATTCGTTCCTTGTCCTTGACGGGTCCATCACACCAAGACCGTTTCTCTTTGTTGACGAATGGAATGAATATCGTTCGTTGAGCTCAAAGCTTCCTCTACTTGGGCCGGCCATCTCATGGCCTTTTGGGCCTCATCACTGGCTCCATCAAGTAAGTCCTCACTACTGGCCTCTAGTGATTAATCTTTACTAGTGATCATAGTAGAGTGCCATTGCTCATCCTGATTGATCCTGTACAGGCAGGCCTTTGCTTGCATGACCTTAAGCAACACGCAACTCATCACCAAACTGATGATCGATTCTGCCCGTAATAAGTTGCTTAGGTAGTATGGGACTAGATCGTGCAGCAGCAAAGTTTGAGTTTGGTGCGCCACTGTAGCCACTTTAAATTTCTCTTTTCCCCTTTACATCCATCCACTTTAATTGGTGTGTGTGTGTGTGTGTGTGGCTACCAACTAAGCACATATGATGGATATATTGCAGTGTTACTGCTGCTAGTCGCTCCAGAAAGTGAAATGACCCAACCTAAGCTACCTCGCCAAACTCTCCCTCATGTACGTAGATGCTAGCACAACGACGTCCCAACCGCAACCATCAGCCCCTCATCAGATACTAGATAATGCTGCTGCTCTCTCCAGCGCCGTCAATCTTAATCTTAATTTTAACAGCAGGCAGCTGGTGAACAATTAGAGAACCTACCTTGACTAAACAACGCTCAAACTATTATTAGGATATGTATAGCAGCTCAAATGTTAGTATGAGAAGGAGAAAACGAACAGAACATATGTATTTACATGACTGTAAACTAAATTCTGCAACAAGCAGGACAGGTAGATGTACATCTTATATTTTTGGATTCCTGGAATAATAAATCTCTTTTCCTCTGAACCAATTTCCTGAACAATTCCTCTTCTATGTATATTCAGGTACGTAGCTAGGCAGAAGCAGAGATCGCTCAAGGGGCATCCTAGCTTACCTAGAAGATGTTGTTCCATCCACTGAAACAATCCAGCACAACAAAAGGAACTCATACTAAAACAATGAAAATTGTCCCGGATTATTTACTCCTACACATACACATATGTACTACGCTTGCTTTCTCAGGGAGGAACCCATCAGGCGGGAGGCAGGGATGAAGGCATAATAATAATCTTCCAAGCGTAATAAGGTCCAAGAAAGAAAGAAACAAGTGAACACTGAAGAAGGTGATCAGAAATCAGACGTCTACGACGCAGGCTGCTGCTCGGTTGAACTTGAAGTATCCTTGGCCTCCGCCGGTGTTGGATCCGTAGCTGCCCTGTCCGTCGTTGACGGTGAGGAGGGCGGGGCACCTGACGCGGAGGTCGTAGTGGCTGGTGATGAACGCCCCGGCCTTCCACCGGATGGAGGCGACGAGGCGGATGGTCACCAGCAGGTACCCCGCCGTCTCGTCCTGCGTCAGCGCCTCCGCGAGGTAAGGCGGCAGCGGCACGTTGGCCGCCGAAAGAAACGGCGACCAGACGGAGGCGTCGAGGTGGCCCTGGTAGGCGACGGGCAGCGCCGTGGGCACCGTGATCTGCAGCCCCCGGTACTCGGCGAACACGTCGGGCGCGGTCGTAGTAGATGCCCACCCGCGCGTTCGGGTTGCGTCCGGCCACCGTCGCCTGCATCGTCACCGTCAGGTACGAGCTGCTGCTCACGTTGATGCACACGATGGACACGTCGTTCAGGTAGAACCGGGGCTTCGTCGGACGCAGCACCAGCCACACGATCAGCACGATCAGCAGCACCAGCAAGATCACCGCCACCAGCGCCGCGCAGCAACGACGGTACATCCGCTGACGCTCGCAGTCCTTGTGGCCCTCGCAGTACTTGATCGACATCTTCTTCCTCCGATCCTATTCTTTTCTTTTCTTTTCTTTTCTTTTCTTTTCTTTTCTTTAGAAGAGCAGAGGAGGAGCTCACCGGACTGGAGCAGAGGAAGCAGAGGAAACGGACTCGAAACAAGCAATGTGGAGCGTCTCTAGTGTATATATATAAGCCAGCCGCCCGGGCCTGGCCTGGCCTGCTAATCTCACAACACAACTGAATATTATTCAGAGTGCTGCTGGTGGTGGGTAGTCGCAAAGCTACTAGCAGAGTCTGATGAGAGTCAACAGCTCCGGCAGGGTAAAGCTGACTCCATATATACACCTTACTCGTGTACTAGTAGTACCTTGCTAGCGTACAGATCTGAAAACGTACAGCCAAAAGCCTTCCTTGCACTGACTTTTGCGTCTTGCTGCTCAAAACTCACCTCATCAGCCCCGCCCGGACCTCCTTGAGCACCACCCACATACTACTAGTAAGTAGCATGATCCGTTAATTCCGTCCCATGTGACATGTTGCGTCCATTGATCAAAATTGTTGACACAAAGAAAACCAAAACTTGTCCTCCTCTATAACTGGCATCCTCTTCTGTTAATAATACAAGGACACTTTCTAAAACAACAAGGCATCCGGATGCAACCTTCAGTGTGTATAACTGATGCAACTTCTTTTTTAACCACAACCACAAGTGGCATTCCTGACATTCATTCACCCACAAGACGATGCAACCAAGATTATATTTCCGACAAATTAATTGTACTTTGTACCAACCGTATAACTTTGCTGGTAATCCCAAACTGGAAGTGCAATAGAAATCAAGCTGGGCCAAGAGCATAGTGCGATGATACAGTAAGATGAAGAGAACACTTGAGACTAGAGGAGAGTGGCGGCAGGTGGGGTGTCCATATCAGGCAGCTTCAGTCATTTTCAGAGCAGTCCGTTTCCATATCAATATTATTTTTTCTCACTCATAGGTGCAGAAAATAAAGCCAAAACTAAAGGCAAGGAGACGTGGCTATTCTCGATCACCTTATCATCTCTACTTCCTTCGATTTGTTGTTCCAGTCAGCAGCCATCCACACCACACCACCTCTTCAAAAGACAACAAAGGAAAATGGTAATGCTTAAATTGTGTGCTTCCTAGCCAGGCTCAATCGTGGACGCCCAGTCCAGAGCTCTCTTCCGAGGCACAAACTACACGATCAGTCCTCTCTAGTGTTTCTCTAAACTTTTCATTTTGTCAGCTCCATCCAGCTCCATCCTCTCTCTTGTCCGCGCATGGTTTTAGGTGTTTTCTTTGCTTGCTTTATTTTGTGCCAAAGTGTGATGGAGAATTTGAGCACTACACTCAATCAACATTGGCTGGTTGGTGGCCGATCATGTTCAACACAAGGCTCCAGCCCAGCAGCACCAGCAAGGGAGAATCAATGTGCCCTCTCCCCTCCCTCTCAAGAGAACACAACGGATGAGATATTACATCAGAGCTCACACTTCACAAACATGTCTCCTATGGCGCTCACAGCTTATCAAACCTAATTAAATAAGTTTGTCCCCATTGAAATCAGTCCATCCTAACCATTGTATTGTTTCTGAAATTTCTATCATCCTCCATTCTTATCCTTGGAGCAAATAATAAGATGAAAAACAAGTCACATCAGAAACAAATCACTACTTTTCCTTTGCATGTGTCCTCATAACAAGTGAACACTAGCACATGTAACTTACTATGCGCACCTGTCAAATCTGCCAATCGATGCATGCATAACTTACTTTCACAATCAAATATAGTGATTCAATGTACTAAGTTGAAATGACACAATACAAGGACTATTAGAGAGGGACTGGATGTTCTCTAATAGTCAATGTACTAAGTTGAAGAACAGGAAATGCAGAACGTTGAGGTCCTTCTCTAATAGTCAATGTACTAAGTTGAAGAACGGAAATGCAGAACCAAAATATGCAGTTTTCGTTGGGGTGGTTGCATGTGTTTGTTTTCAAACTGCCATCTTAGACGTGAGCATGGACAATACCTTACTTCACACAAATTTTACCCTTTATTTATGATATGGAAAAATCTATTTTTTTTCTTTTTCTGTAGTTTCTATGTAGCACCAGAGAGAAGAAAAGCACCATAACTGACTTGTTGTTGACTAATGAATGTCAGATTTCATCAATGCAAGAGAGTTCCATTCTAGCTAACTGTACTTTCCAGTTTTGTTGGACCAAACGATCATACTTAGTACTCCTCCTAACCACCTGCCACCATAGATGTCGCACAGAATCAGGACTTGACAAGGGAAGAAACAAATGTAAAAGGTACAAATCATCATCGCTTTCTAACCCACTCTCTTCAGAGTGATGGTGCTGTGCAACAAGTCATCATTTTCTTTCAACCTCAATCAACATCCTACTTTTTTTTTGAAGCCAAACATTTGAAGCACCATCCATGAAAAACATCACACTCGAAGCAAAGAGATTACCCTGCCATCAATACTACTATCTAGTACTACAAGTTTTAAGAATGAGAAGGTTCAGTGGAGTGTTCTAGTGAAAGAGGGAATCTCCAAGATTTGGTCCACCCATCGCAACTAATGGCATGCTGGAACAAGCCTGACATCAGAGGGAAATCGGTGGAGGAACTTTTTGTTATGTACAAAGAGCACCAAACTTTGCAATGAAACTGAATGTTTAAGCTAGTGCACCATTGATAGACGGCCCGACTGAATTCTCCCGGTGACCGTAAAAAAAAGAAAAGGAATGTTCAAGTGTTTCTTCTGAATAACGAAAGGATTAATTGGAAGACAGAGCCTTTTTCATTTCACATTTAACATTACAGTTTAATTGGAAGGCAGAAAGGGGTTCCAATGATCAGAAAGGAAGTGGACCATGATAAATGCTACTGATGACCTTGCAGTATATTGTGCACAGAGGAAAGCTAAAGAAGGAGCTTGCAGAAAACTAAATCCAAGTATATTCGAAAGCAACTACTTAGCTAGAGGGTACCATTCCACAAAAGAGGAAAAGAAAGAAGGAATATCGCAAAGAGGATGCAGCCACAAACGTGCGCATCATCTATTCAGGGCACATATGGATTGTTATCCACGAATTGTCTCCATATAGGCCAAGCACACATCACACAGCCGAGCAGTTTGTTTCGAAGACCGCAGTTGAAGATGCACATCTTTGCCGATAGTCTTTTTTTTCTTTTGGGATAGCTAGGCTTCAGTGGCCGTTAGCAAAAAGGGGAAGGTATGAGGTATCCAGGAACAAAGAGAAAGATGATCGCTTCCACAGCGGGCAACCCATCGACGTAGAGATGGAGTGAGAAAAAAAAAATCTGTATCGTCACTGTAAAAAGATTGATGCTAAGACAACAAATTTACTACTAGACTAGTAAAAAACAGTACACTTTTGTACCGTACGTGGCAATGGCAAATTGGCTATCGGTTGAGCTAACTCAGAGGAGGACTAAATGGCACGGCATGCAGCAGCAGCCTGGTTTAGTCAAACAGACATAGCAATTCTCAAAAAAAAAAAAGTCAAACAGACATAGCTAAGCACATTGAAATTTGGCACATGCCCCAGCGGAGAGAAGCCTTCTCTCATCAGGAAGTATCTGTAAATTTGAAGCCGAAAACTGGCGAACCGTCATCTTTCAGCCGAAGAAGCCCAAGGGTGTCGCTGCAGGGCCAGCCCACTCCAGCTCTTCTGCAGCAGGCCGTGGTTTGGGTCCATCCATGTTTTGGGCTGCCTTCTCTACTAGGAACGGGAGAATCGAGGGGGGCAGAACAGCAAAGAGACGGGAGGTGGACATGTGATTAAAATAGCCATGTACTCCAGTACATATGGAATGGAAAGGAAGAAGTTGAAAACATACAACGGGTGTACGTTGCCTCAAAAAAAAAAAACAAACGGGTGTACGTACGTACGTACCAAAGTTTGTACCCAGTCGAACGAACGAAGCAGCATAGAGATCTCTCGATCTGTCTGTGTAGGTGCAGTAGTACGTCAGCACGCCATCTATCTTGGATCGCTTCAAAGGACGACCAAACCAACAAGAAGATGAAGGAGAGCAGACGCAACAAACAACACGAGAGATCCTCTTCCTCACCGGCTTTGACTGCGTCTGTCTCTGTGTGTGCGAATGGGTCCAAATTAAATTACGTACGGCGACTCGGATTGCAGCAACTAACCAATCTTGATGTATAGGCTAATTGTGACTGATATACACTGCAGGGTGTTGACGGTATCAAAATAAACATGCCAAAACTCCTCCGATCCAAGTCGGATTCTAGGCTGACCAGGCTTGAATTCAGTCCGATCAAGGACCCTATCTCCCAGGCCATCCAGCACAGAGAGTGAGCAAAGATAGCTTATGGTCAACGCAAGACTCGATCAACAAGACCGTTCGTTAAGCTCCAGAAGAAGGTTCTCTTAGTCCTCCACACACTTAAAGACTATGATGACAAATAGCAAAGCTTGCTACTTCCTTCACCACCTGAAAGGGTGCCTTCTGGGTTTGGTCAGAGTTAGTCATTTTTTCTTAATTTTGATCAACGATATATGTAAAACTAAAATATTTAAAATAGAAAGGTTACATATTATGAAAGATGGTGTCATGTGAATCTAGCAATATCAATCTCATATTGTTAGTTTTAACGATATTATATCGTTTTCATGTGGATCCCATAGGTTGTTACATCTTAGTTTTGGACTCGTATGTTGTTACATCTTAAATTGGTACTGGAAATATACTTGATCACTGGCTTGTCCAATATATGTTTCACTGATCATGATGGTCTCGTAAACTGTCCCATGCATCAAGTAGCTAGGAAACTTGAAAATGGTTGGACGAGTTCAAAGAAAGCAGGGCAGTGACAACATTTTCCGCATGGATGCTCAACTTTCTTCGCTTTATATTATTTTGCAATCGAGTGCTTTCTTGACCTATTATACGGCAGCGACATTAGTTAAAAAATTAATACCTCTCATGGATATATGCATACTGCTGTCAAAATGAAGGATATCTAATTTCATTCCGTCTCTCTCTATATATACATACGTGTGCGCTGCTCGCCGTGGAGGGGACATGCATGCCATCGTCTGCGTTGGCATCGTCTAGAACGCACCGGACCATCAGATTCAGAAGCTCGATCATCACTTCCATGGCGGAGGAGCCTTCGTCGTCCAGCGCGACAGCCACGTCGTCGTCGCTGCAGGGGCCTCGGCCC
>LAPY01000532.1:24591-41654 GCA_000970635.1 Eragrostis tef | reverse complement strand
AGACTACACAGAATAATTTTTTTAGCAATAACACTTTCTTTTGAATCTCTAATAAAAACTCGTAGGAGTCATGAATGTGAACCTGTCATGCTCATGCTTATGGGATCAAGCAACAACACGTGGCTCATCCCGTCTGGTTTTCTGTAACTCTAGACTGGATGAGTTAATCTCTGTCCCACCCCAGTACTTCACGCCGGCCCTTTGTTGTGCTTTTCGTTCCATTGGAAGTTTGGAGTACTACTCCCTCTGTCCCAAAATAGATGTCGCTGTTGACTTTTTTGACGGCTCGTCTTATTCAAATTTTTTGTGCAAATCTTATTTATTTTTTGACAATTTGCTTTATCATTGAATATATTTTAATCATGACATATTTGTTTTTATATTTAAATAATTTTTTTGAATAAGACGAATGGTCAAACATGATATCCAGTGACAACTATTTTGGGACGGAGGGAGTATTAGATAGTTCTTACAAGTCTGCGGAGGATCCAGATGCAATCTTTTCGCCTTTTGTTAGTTTGCTCATGTCAATTTCAGAATCTCCAATCTTTTGTTGTAGATCCAGTATTTTCTCTGGTGTTGATGAATTTGTTGAATCGGATTGTGATGCCTACATATAACACAGAAATAATTTAATTCTCCAAAATTTGAACCATGAGATCCTAAATGGAAGAGAGTTTTGTGCATAACACCTACTTTTCTAGGACAAGTCATGTAAAATAAGTTAACAACATGGCTTATTCAGGACTTAAATCTGAAATCAAATTTATTTGACAACATATATGTCGAAAATAAAAGGGCATCATACATTTTTCTGTGTCAGTGTCTCCTTAATCACCTCAATCAACTCATCCGTCTCCTGCATGAACGATTGCAAGATGAGCAGCATTTTCACATAGCCATTGCATATGAAATAGATGGCATAACACATATCAATGGTTCCTCACATTGTTTACTAGAAAGGTAAGCTGGTAGGTAGCAATCAATATCTGTTGCCATTTTCATCAGTTCTGTGACTCATAGAGCCACGATTCAAATGCGAAATAGAAATAATGTCTTTTCACTATGCCATCAAACAGTACAGAAAGTATCAGCATGCTGGAAGTTTACCTCCGTCTCCCAGCCATCAACAAGAAAAACATCCAGACAAAAGCCATCATTTGTGGAGTAAACATGAGCTTCGCGAATATTCAAATCAACCTCAGATAGCAATGCTGTTAGCTGTTGGACAATCAGTAGCAGAAGAAGCTTGACACGTTAAATGAGAAGAGCAAGCTACATGAAATTGGCAAGTGGGTAAGTTTGACAACATTACCCGGCTTAGGAGCTTGGGCCTGTCAAGGGAAGAGAAAATGATCTCGTGAAGAAGGAGAGTCTTCAAATCACCCCTGTGGGAAATTCATAACCAGTTTAACCAAAGTCATAAACAGAAGCATGGTAAACAGTAGCGGAGAAAGGACAAAACACACAGCATCTAGCTCCAAATCTTCCCTATCGTGGTATTAATTAGTAAAAGTGAAAAGCAGCATCCTGTCAGTCCATTTTCCCATAAGAAGCAAGCAAAGGTAAAGCGAAGTAGGACCTAGAGGAGATAGACAGGGAGGAATCATTGGCGTCCCCGGCCTTTCTCCTCTCCAAACTGAGGTCCTCCAGCTTTTGACATGGCTCATCAAGCTCTTGATAGCTGCCGTCATAATCCGCCCGAACCGTAATGCTCTGCTTGTCAAGGGAAGTTTAACACAATAAATCGTGAAACTCTAACAAGGTTGGTACTTCAGATAGAAGAGGGAGAAAAAAGAGAGCCTTTTTTTTTCCCCTGGAAGCAATCAACAAAGTACGAGTTCACGGCATCCCGGATTATCCGAAATGACGACGAATCAATCGGACTTGTGCACCTCGAGGTATCGCGCGTGGAAGACGGGTCTCTTGTCGGGGTCAGCGCACTCATCAAGGATCCCCCAGTGCAGCAGGACGTCTTCGGCCTTGCGGTCGACGTCGTGGTCGACCAGGTACCTCTGCGGCAGTCTCTGGAGGTGGCGGTAGAGGCGGCGCTTGAAGGAGGGGGCGGCAAGCGTCTGTTCGTGCTTTCCCGTCAGGCGGAGGCGCTCGTGGATCCTCTCCAGCAACTCGTGAAGCTCCTCCTGCTGAGACGCCACGGACGGGGACCGCGACGACGGGGAGCTCTCGCCCGACGCCTCCGGCGGCGGCGGCGACGACATCTCGGAATCTGCTGCGACCTTTTGGCGGTTGCGCCCGGCGAGGGGATATTCAACCTCGTCGAGAACGTCGGGATAAGCTTAGGCTAGTACCATTTATAGAGCATGGAGAGAGGCTCCGGCCGGCAAGGCAGCGCCGATTGGATTGGAGAAGAGGAAGGCGGCGGCCATGGACTGCAGTGGAGTCTGACCAGACCGAAAATTCGTTAAACTACCGGGGAAAGCAAATTAAATTCAAAGTCTCTCTTCATCATCAGTTTAGGACTACTAATACTACCTACTACTCCCTCTTTTTTTAAATTGATATTGCCGTCAAATTTTTTAGCTACGTTTGACCATTCGTCTTATTCAAAATATTTTCTCAAATATGCAAATTTATAATATATGTTTCAAATTTTGTTAGTGATAAAAAAATATATGATTATTTAAAAAAATAAATAAGACGAATGGTTAGACGTAACTTAAAAAATCAATAGCGTCATCAATTTAAAAACGGAATGAGTATTCTGTTTTCTTTTTCTTTTCCAACTACTATGTGCAGTTCTGGCCGTTAATGTTTTGTAAAATAAATTATTATAACACCTACTATCTTACGAATATTTTACTTTATGCATTTTTAGAGTCATTTTTTTGATTTTGCATAACGAAGCTTGGCTAGGATCCTATGCAGGACGTAGCTAAGCCACCTAACCAACACACCCTTCCTAATTTGGAAAAACAAACTGTTCAAAGTTTTGTTTCTAAGGACTATTACAAATTTACATTAAATTTAAGTGCAGATCACTTATAGCAAATATTCATGGTGACGTTTTGCGCTATGCTAGTAGGGAGCAAAAAGGCAATATACCATGTGTGCAGTTGAGGATTCCTGACGTATGTGTGCATGTGTATTTGTATCACATTTCACTTGCTAATGAATAATAAAGGTTGATACAGGCACCTTTGTTTTGGTCTAATAACAAATATGCTGATGTGTGGGCTTCACCGAATGAGAAATTTTCGGTCACAAACAAAGAGCAAGGCTTTAAGATAGAGTTGGAGGGCGGCCATGTCGCAGACCTAGGCACCAGGGCAAGTGCGGCAAAAGATGAGACATCATATGCATCGTAGTTGCCGTCTGTCCGGGTATATGGAGCCTTGCCTTGGGTGACCGATGCTCAACTTGAACCTAGCTGGATTCAGATCATCCTGCAATGACACTAATGGCTGGCATGGAATAAACTGCAGCTTAGTCTGTAGAGTGATTTGCACAAAACTGTAACTATTTATGTTGTTAAATTTCAAAAAACTAATTTTTGGAAGCTATTTTAAAGAATTACAACTATTTTAACCGTGGTTTCAGAAAACTACACTTTTATGTAGCTTCTGTCCTCACATATTTTAAAATTTAGTTTTTTGAACCTTGACACAAGTAATTGTAGTTTTGTGCAATTACTTCCGCATATATGTATGCAGCAACAAGAGACCACAAACCGTACAGATTAATCCAAGAATTCAGCAATAGAACAATAAAGGGAACAATGAAGGGATGTTTTGGGCAGGCTACAAATGATTGGGTAGTGATCATGCTGAATTCTTCCGTCCGTACTTACAAGCCATTGATCATGCATTTTTCACACAAGAGACTTTCTTTCTCATGCTTCACCGAGTCTATAGGCCAGGCGAACACCATGTTGAGATGCCACAACGGCACCATTTCTCCGAACCGAGATGATCTGTCAATGCAACATTTAAAAAGATTAAGATAAAAAATGTAGTTTAAATGTTGTGGACCTGGAGATGACACTTCACAAATAAAAAGGGTGGTCGATGCCTTCTACTCTTGTTGAGCAACATTTCAATGTAGCCCCAATATTGATTAATTTCACACACAACCATGTTAGGAAACTTCAAAGTCAAACTTCTCAGCAAATCAAACCAAAAAGAGTTGACCAATCACATATTAAGAAAGTCAATACTCCTAGCTAACCAACTCCTCTCTCTCTCTCTCTCTCGCTCTCTCTCTCCTCCGTTATCCACCATACAAATTGTCTTTGTAAAGTCTTATATTATATATGGGACCACTTTCAAAATTCATTATATCTCCTGTATTTCTTTAACTTTCAAACGACACTATATTGTTTGTTTCCAAAATATAAACCTATGGAAATTTTTAGATAATAAAGTCGTTTTTCCTTTCTACATATATGATCTGTTATTGTGGATGCATGTATTGTAGGTAGGAGTACGATGTATTTCTTTATTTCATAAAAAAAAACTGAAGGGCGACCATCGGGGCTTAACTAGATTACTAGACACAACGGCCCTAGCAAATCCAGGAGTTGCTCTTACTGATCCTGGCCACACTCTAGCTTTGAAAATATCAAGGAGGGTTAGATTAGATTTAAATAGGGATTAGTCTATATGTGGTATAGTAAGCTTGCACACTCATGCACAACAAATAAATGTTATCTGGATCTGCCACTGCACAACAGTTTCTAATTCTTTTCTTTTATGCATATAGATAGGTTCATCTAAATCTGTTAGGAATGCAACAATTTAACCTCTTGCAAAAATTGTATCATTTGTTAATGTTGTGCTTGTCTCGGTCTAAGCTTAAATTTACAAACATCTAGATTTGAGTCAGCGTAAATGTAACAAGACAATGAACTACTAGTCGATTTTTTCATTGATGATGTTAAGATAACATGTTTAGCTCGTTTTTCTGAGTACTGAAATGATATTCTCATTATTGATTTTAACATAACAAGTTTGGCCCTCGATATTGTGTCTCCACAATTTCCTCATCAGCTCCCGCGTGTTCCCCCATTTCTTTTCCGTCCTACCCTTGTCTCTCTCCTGTCTTCCCCCATGTTCCTCCTCTGCCCATCTCCTTCTCCCCTGTTCCTCCTCTGCGATTTGGGCTTCACTGTCTTTCGTTTCCCCAAAAGCTTGCAAGTTTTGGATCAAAAGTCGTGCCTTCAGAAGTTTCAGGCGAGAAATCAAGCGAGTTGGAAAGTACTAATTCGGAGCAGAAAGCTTTGTATTGGGGCCTTGGGGGGAAAGCTTAGGAGGTTTTTGTGTGAAAACTGGGAGCTTTTGCCGACTTCCTTGTAATAATCGATTGCTTTGTGTGGGAAATTCGGATCTTCGCGACTGACTTCGCTTGATATTTGTGAGTAGGTGGACGACCTCGATTTGGGTACGGTATGGTTTGATGCTCCCTCCTTTTCAGATTGCTTCGGTTCCTTGTATCATAGCTTCAACTTTGCATGTGATTCTTCACTTTAGATGGAAATTCCTGTTGATTCCAGGCTCTCCCTAGTCTGCCTTTCGAGAACTCAGCTTGAAGTGCACAATGTTTTACATCATCTATTTGGTGCTATCATTTCGTGGGCAAAAACAATCTTCTGTTACTCGTTTGTCCAACTACAAAAGCCCTTCGGTAATCAAGTCTAAATATAACTCTCTGAAATTTCTACAGATCTTGGACTTATCCCAAAAAATTTCAGGAGTGAAATGTACGGAGCAGAATAAAAGGATAAAATTTGTAACCTGCAAAAAGGCAGTCAATTTTTTTGTACCCTTGGTGCGAATATATGATTTAGTTAGGCTTTTAATTAACAGAGTCATTTTTGGGCTTTCACCATCAGAGGGTAGGTTGCCCATGTTGTGATCTTGTGTTAAGTGTGAGACAAGAACAAGTAGTTAAATGGTAGCCCACTGACTTTATAATGCTGCTAAACTTATCAAGTGTGAATGGTATTCTCTGTCTTGACTCAATCTCACATTATTGAATTTTTTTTCATATACCCAAATTATCTTCCAAGGCGGTATTCAGTCTATTGTGTCACGTAGTTTTCATTGGCAACGTTGGCAGCTTTGTTCCATGAATTGCCACTGCAATTGCCAAGTGACCGTTTTGTCACCTCTTCATGGTTCTTGTATGTTGTGTTTGGATTTGTCAACCAAGAAGTTTTCTACTTAATAGAGTATAAGTTACTAGCACGGTATAGCATTTGCATTGCTCCCTTTGAATGTATTGTAGAACGCCACAAGTTATCTGAGGCTTTATCTTTTGCATGTGCAGTGGTAGCAAGCTCAGTTGGAAGATCTTGATCACCACAGGAGATTTGGTGAATTTCTGGTTGTGCTTGTCACTGGACATGTCTTTTCGCAGTGTAGTCCATGATGTCAGGGAAAGCTTTGGTAGCTTATCAAGACGGAGTTTTGAGGTGAGAATTTCAGGTCTCCCTGGTCTGTCTGGCCATAACAGGGGGAAATCTGTCGCATCTCTGGGTGAGTTGCCCGATAGACGTGCCGTAGTTGCTGAAAGCAGGTGGGCTGGTCTTCCTCCTGAGTTGCTTTGTGATGTTATGAAAAGACTAGAGGAAAGCGAGAGCACCTGGCCCTCCCGAAGAGATGTTGTTGCTTGTGCAGCGGTCTGCGGAACATGGAGAGAGATCTGCAAGGATATAGTGCCAAGCCCGGAGTTTTGTGGAAAGCTCACTTTTCCAGTATCGCTTAAACAGGTAAAAAGAACAACTCATTTACTACTAGCAAATAATCACAACCGATATAGTTGCTTTCATTCTTTTTATTTTATGTGATTTGATTATTTATACTCTTCAATGTCTGTAACAATAAGCGTGATGCCACGACAAAAAAATATTAAGATAAAGTATTTCCTCTGTTTGTGAATACTTGATACTCTTGACATCTTTAATTGCTCACCAATACTTGTCACTGCATACTTATGCACAATTTTCAGTTTGTCCATATTAAAATTATGGCCTCAGTATAAGCACAACATACATTTTGTGAACCCAGGGCAACCTATTTTTATTAAGTTTGCCCATCTGCTCAATGGAGTTTTAACTGTATTAAGAAAAGGGCCCATGCTTTGATTATTGAGCCAAAGTCAAAAGGGATAATAAATCTGTAAATGTGAACGGGATGATACCATTGCATTACTGACCAAGTATTAACTCTTAACAATTTTATCTCATGTGTAATATGATACTGACTTTGAAACTGGAAGCCAGCTTTTGCACTTCTGTAATATGATACGTGCCCTTACAAATGTTTTGCACTTTTTTCTTTTCATATACAGCCAGGACCTAGAGATGGAGTAATCCAATGCTTTATAAAAAGGGACAAATCAACATTAACATATTATCTCTACCTATGTCTTAGTCCCGGTAAGTATATGCAATATGCTTCAATTTTCTCATTAACTAACCTGCTGAGAATACTATTAGAATGCTGTCATGAAAATGCAAAATGCCTTTTCTACTGTCATTACTGCATAGGAATAGGAAGAATGGTTAACCCCGAAGTTACCACCTGATATGCCTTTGCACTATTGATGCTCCATCTGAGACTTGGTGGAAAGCAAAGGTGTTATGACCTGTGGCTTTTGTATTATGTTTCAGCCTTTTCAAAAAATTTGAATATTATATATGAACCAAGTAACATAGCATGGTACCTTTTTTTTTCTTACTATCCTTTGTGACAAGGAGTTCCGGGACAGTACGTTTACTTTCTAATATTCAAATGAACGTCTGACTGTAAATATACAATTCATGTCCAGAACTTTTTTGTCTGAACAAATTTATGATGTGATACCGACAATTAAATTAAAAAGGCATGCCAGTTGGTTTCTGATACTTTAGCAAGTTAGGTTCTACTATTTTTGCAATTAAATTTGCTGAATACTAAGCTATTGCTATGCTTTGGATCATGTAGCTGTGCTCAGCGAGAATGGAAAGTTTCTGCTAGTAGCTAAGAGGAATCGCCGTACTACAAGTACATAGTTTCTGTGGATCCTAAAAATATATCACGATCGAGTAATGGTTATATTGGAAAAATGAGGTGAAGTACTTCACTTGAAAAATTTCCATCCAACCTTCCATGATTTGAGTTTGATTTGTACCTGAACAGGTCGAATTTTCTTGGCACCAAGTTTGTTGTATACGACACACAGCCACCATACAATGCTGGGAGCCTTGTCTCTTGTGGCCGTGGCAGCTATCGAATCTCCTCTAGGAGGGTTTCCCCAAAGGTACCCACTGGCAGCTATCCCATTGCCCGAGTGAACTATGAATTGCACGATGCACTCCATCCCGGCCTCCGCGGTGGACCCTGAAGGTGTGGTACCTGGCCAGCCCAAGCAGCTCCTCCTCCCTGGTCCATCTTCACTTGAAGAATCCTTTCGCAGCGCAAACACCTCTGCCAGTTCAAGATTCTCAGTTACAGACCGTTCCTTGGACTTCAGCAGCTCTCGCTTCTCAGAGATAAGTGGAGGGCCTGAGCATGAGGTGGCGGGTGGACAGGCTAAGGAGAAGCATCTGATTCTCCGCAACAAAGAGCCAAGGTGGCATGAACAGCTACAATGTTGGTGCCTCAACTTCCGAGGTCGGGTGACGGTGGCTTCTGTTAAGAACTTTCAGTTGATAGCTGCCCCACAACTTGATATTGTGTCCTCCGAATCTTCACAGCAAGCCCAGCAGCAAACCCAGCCTCTGAATTCATCTTCAACTTCCGATCATGACAAGGTGATCCTGCAGTTTGGTAAGGTTGCCAAGGACATGTTCACGATGGACTACCGGTACCCAATCTCGGCATTCCAGGCCTTCGCCATCTGTTTGACTAGCTTTGACTCCAAGTTAGCTTGTGAATAGATTAGAGACAAGAACAGTGGGATCTTTGTATATTTAGTATTCATATTCTGTGTTTGCCGTAGTGCAGCCTGTTGCTAGTTCTTTGTTATCTCAAGTGTGGCATGTCAAAGCTAAAACCGTCAGGTATTCCGAGGTTGGGTGGTTGGTACATTTTTTTTTTCATGCATGTAACTTGTGTGTAGCAGCAAAATTGCAGACATTTCATGTGTTCCAAGTTCCAGTTTCTCGATGGTTTCAGCCTTTGGATGTAACTTGTTATCTTATACTCCATCCCAAAATAATTGGCATTCTAGTCTCCTATAGTTTTTTCAAAATAATTGTCATTCTCACTTTCCAATGCAACTTTCTCTTTTTTCAATACATCTCCTCGCTCTCTTTCTCTTTCTATGCAGCCACCTTTTCCACCTCTCAATCTCCACGCTCACACCCGAAGTGCCAAGTATATTGGGACAGATGGAGTGTATATTTCATTAAAGAACCATCACCGCATGGATAAAAGTAACCATTGCAAAAATGTACCTAATGGATTTCCTTTTTCTAGTAATGGCTCTAAAAGCAACCATTGCACAAAAAAAAGGTACAACCCATTCATGAAAATGCATTTAGAGAAAAGGGATTCATATGATCAAAATGTATTTAGACATTTCAATGATCATATCCTATGCAAAATTATGTACAATTACAAATCAACAGTCTTCATATACTCTACCAGAAGAATTTTAAACAATTCCTAAACTCTTTATAAACCTTCACAAACTGCATAACAGGGGATTTTTACACATGGAATCCTATGCTTAATAAAGCAGCCGTCTAAATCCCAGAAAGAGACATCTGAAGAGAACAACCGCCAAATTTCTTCTAATCCAATCATTAACAGTCCTGACAAAAACAAGTTGTCAGTATTTGCAATACGAAAATCAGCAGTCAACTTTTCAGTGAATAGAGAGAAATTCATGTACCATTAACAAAGTTTGTCCGGTTGTTGTTTCTTCTCAAGAGATTGAGGTCGGGCAGCACTACTAACCAACAAGTCCGGATCCCTATCTTCTGAGGTCTCGGTTCTGATAACAGGAATCTCAGTGTCTGAATCTAGTGTCCGATATTTAACATCATTGCTTCCAGCCTCCAACTCGTCATCGTTGAGTTGGTCTGTTTGGCGCCTTGAGGTCTTTAGGATGTCGAGACCCATCTCTAGATCATCCTCAACCTTGGCTCGTGGACTGTGGGGTGCATCATGTTCCTGTGTATGGGGATGGCTAATCTGTGGTGGCGCTACCTCATGTTCCTCTTCAAGAATAGCTCTTAGGTTGATCCTAGAAGGCTTCTTTTTTGTGCACCAGAACTCTTGGCAGTTGCACATGCAACCGCGGTCAAAGATGTTGGGTTGGTTGTTGTACTTGTACTTGATATTCTCATATGTTGTCTTCAGAAAAGAAAACAGGAATTCAGTACAATAAAACAGAGCTGTAATAGTTCAGTAATTCACTAGTAATATCACACACAGACTCATCATGCTACGTATTCCTAACTCTGGATAAATTTCCAATAATATTCATGATGTTCATTATATTTCAAAATCATCCAGCTACCCATACCTTGAGCCTATGCACTAATTTTATTTAGCATAACTTTTGATATTAGTCCTTGAGATTGACTTGCAGGGCTAACCTTGTTTGTTGCAATAAGGTAGGAATGAAACCCAGTGAGACCACCGACGAACCAGAAGCAAATGAAACAATATGCCATGACTGCCATTGATGCTGGAGATTCTTTAATCGCCTTCCACACTGAATGATGACCCCTACTCATGAGAATCCTGATGTACAATGCACACATTGCACATACATAGACACACAGGACTGCCGCTGAAGAAACAAAACAGAAGAAATAGCGGTAGTTTCGCTGCAAAGGAAAAAGGAATGCAGGTAAGCCTAAACCACTATTTACAGAACTGTCAAGCGATGAAATCAGAAACAATTCTTGACTTGTTTCTTTTGAGGACATAAAGACCATACTGACCTCTCCTATACATTGCCCAACCCAAGGGCAGTGATGATCGAAGCGCTCCACACAGTTATCACATTTGGAGCAGTGAGAGCATCGAGGAGGCCGGTATATCATGCAAGTTTCACAGTATTTTACTTTCACAGGCACACCATTGATCAAAACCTCTTTTGCTCGAGGGAACTGAAGAGTATGCGGAGCTGAAGCGTCATGAGAAAACTCTTCCACAGGTGGGTGTGAATTCCGTGGTACAATACCTGGATCTTGAGATGAGGTAAGGAAGAGCAGTAACAGTACCTAAAAATAAGGTTTTACAGAGGGAGATAATATGATTTTGGTTGTATTTTTCGAAAATAGAATGAAATAAACATTGACATACAAAAAGTGCACATTCTTCAGAGAGAACATAACTTTTGGAGAACACTTACTGAATGAACACATTAACATGCAAGAGCAGAGTATAAATACAGCAAGGACTGATCATAGATCAATTACATAAACTAGGAATGTCACAAGTCTGGGCACATAAATATATACATGAGCCAAGTATTTCTTAGCATTAAAGAGGATCATTAACAAAGGAAGCCCAAATGATCAATAAATGCACTAAACAGAGCAACTAAGTAAAGACCAATGTTCAATTTGGTTCATCTGACAATAGAGCATTTACTGTGTCAGCTAAAGCTAAAAATGGTTTCATAAAGTTCCCTTCAGTCACATATTGATCCAAATAATAAATCACCTAGAAAAAACTCCAGCATGTGGAGATATTCATCTCGGTATAGTAGTGAAATGAAAAGGAACCATTTTTTTTACATTCCTATACAAACACTTTCAGGATTACACGATTAGCAACGACCATATTGTCCGTCTTTTTAATCATATTCTGTTTAATTGAAAGGAATGAACACATAATATTAATGGGTGGCAACAAAGGCAAGTCAAATGCAAGAACCATAATATACTCTGAAATAAATAGGCAAAGAAATGGAGCAAGAGTCATGCATGAGACTTATTTTGGGCTCTGAAAAAAATATAAAGAAATCTGCACAACATAGTGTTGTTTTTCATTTTTCACCCCCTTTTTTTTGGATCCAGAGAATGCGAGGTTGTTGAGAGAGAACACTGGTCAATCTGGAAAAGTGCGTTGCCGCTCTAGCAGTTTCCAGGTCTTTTTGTCGTGCGTGTGTATCTCCAAAACCAGCATATGATCCTTATTCTCTGCACGTAAGATCATGCAACTAAAAGTAGTCGCTTTTACACCAAAACTTCCACTGCACGTTATAAAGTCGTTGAAGGAAACATAGTTAAAATATATTTTGAGAAAGGGTGTGTAAAGAGCAACCATCTACTAGATGGGAATATGTTCTCGATGTGATGCAATTCTCCTGCTGAAAGGCAACGGATCATCTTCCCTACACTGCAAAACAGCAAACGTTCTGTCTTTCCTGGCACACGAAGAGCAAACTACACCTATTCTGAAACAAACACATAGGCAAGAACAAAACCAAATCTACGCATCTCAGTAACAAATATACAGCTCAGCTCACGCCACCAAGGTCATGAAGGCTCCAAACGAAATCAAATCAAATCAAATTGCCTCTATCACAATGTTACAAAAGCCTGCAACAGCAGCATATGGCTACAATGGATCACCCAGCACAGGTCAAACACTAGCTCTAAAAAGGTTCTGCTCTTACGAGAGTAACGACAGAACCACGGAAGCCAGTCCGAGGAAGAAGCTCCATTGCACGGGTAGATGAGATCGGACCACTGCCGCACTGGAGTCGCTGCCTGCTCTCGAACCACTGCCGCCGCGCTTGGGTGGGGATGGTGGTGGCGGTGGTGGTATCACACAGGATCCGGATGTCGAATTGGCCTGAATCTCAAAGTACCAGAGCGTTATCATCTGCTGTTAAAACACAGTAATGTGGCCAGTTATTAAAGTAAATACCCCTGAAATGACTACCTTGCAATACGCAATGTTGTCACATCCGCAAACCATATGGCCATTAGCCACATCAGTAGCTAACGGAGCTCCTCCACCATCACTCCTCTGCACCATCCAAACAAAAGAGTTAATTAACACCAAAAAATCGGCATGATCATAAAAACTGCATCCAGACTCAGACGAACCAGCAAAACATTTCCAAAAACATGTTACCGTACCATGTAGAAATCAACAGCAATGTAGTTGGGCCACCGATTGCCCGAAATATCATGGCAGGTTTTCAGCATGCTAACAAGCGGCGCCGAATTATTCGTGCAAACCCCGTTTGGGTTCGGATCAGTAGTGAAAAAGTTCATCAGAACAAGCGACTGGCTTTTGGAATTCATGGCTGGGGATTCTTGGCGATTGGGGCATTTACCGTCTACCATACCTTCATTTCCATCTGCACGGGTAAAAAAACTGCTGTAAGAAACAGTCCTAGAAGAACCAGAACTTTTCAGGCTAATGTAACCAAACATGTACTAAAGCTTACATTGGTTTTCCACAACATAGTTCCACTCGTATGCGATATCCTCACTTGCTTCCTTTGATTTCTTTGATGTGAATACTACAAGGCGCTGGTTTTGGCTAATCATGTCCTTGAGCAAGGGCCAGTTGCCACCGCTCTTTGGCATCTTTGCCACTGGGAACCAATACTTCGTAAGGCCAGAAGCTTTAAATACTTTTGGCAGGGACCCTAAAGCAGTGTAGTCTTCTAGGAAAATTGTGATTACTTCGGATGGGTTTGCTTCAAGGAATGTCTGAATTTCTTTGAAGACATTGATGGCAGGTTGCTGGCCCCAAAAAAAAAATCAGTTATAAGAAAAATGTACTTTTCATAACAGAAGAAAACGCTTAGTTGATAATCTTACAAAGGCAGTGAAGTTGTAGCAATTCCCACCAAGTGAGTGACACAGCCAGACATCGTTATTGAAGTCGTAGGTGTCAAGCATCAATCCTCTAACACCATTCTGCACATAATCAATCATGATTTCCATGGTTAGCATTTTAAAATAACAAATAGCAATGCAAAGCTCTGGCAGCGCAGCACAAGGTGATAAGAGTCTGTAGTGAACCAGAAAATATATTTGTTTACTGCAAAGTGGACTTTCTTTTTATTGGGTAAGAAACTACGCCGCTGGAATCCAATTTGAAGTAAACTGTGATTTTCACTAGAATACTAAATAGTATATCCGCAGCAGCTGGAAACATGAGTAAAAGACTACTAAAAAGTGTGGTGTTTGCTTTATCTGTGTGCTTTATTCTTGCAAATTATCAACAATATAGGACATTCTGTTGTCAGGCAGAGTATTGCAATGCCCTTTGGGCTCCTGTTGTTGCTTTAGCTGAATGTCCCTCACAAACGTGAATAGTGGTACTGGTTGTCTCCAAGACCAACATGGCAACAAGCAAGGCAACAACTGTAATGCAACGCCGCTAACAAATCTCGAGAAAATGGACTGCATGACATGATATATTATGAAAGTATGTTTCATTCATTTCTTAATACCGAAGCAAGTGATGCCTTCAAAGCATATTACCTGAAGTGGACATGATTATTGGAATGCTTGCGTGATAATATGAACGAATCAAACTAACAACTAATGAGTAGCATCACTTTTTTCTTTTGAATACAGTGAGTGCCACCCTGGTTTGATGATTAGTTAGGTAGAGGCCAAAGACAAACGATGAGTGTGACACCATCCTATCTTACATCAAATCATTCCCAAGAGGTTAAGGGAAAATGATGAAGTGGCATTAGCAAATTAGGCACCTCTAATCCTATTGGTTGTGCAGCCTGTGACCGTGAAGAAAAGCATTTTTGAAAATGAAATGTTATCAAAGGGTGTAATGCCTGCCTGGGTTTGAGCATGACTGCAACCAATAGAGATGTTGTTAATCAACCACTACTAGGATCTGAGCACTAATTTAAAGCCAGGGCCATACCAACAAAAATCTCTGTGAGGGGCATAGACAGAGCAAAGGCAAGAAAAAAAAGGCTCTTCATCCTTCATACGCTTACTTTAGCCGATGTGGCCTAAATGCCACTGTCCGTAAAAATAAATTGCCCACATGGACACATGATTCATTCAGAAATTAATTCACAGTGCCATGTAGCAGAAGTATATCCACTATGCAAACAAGATTCTACTGTTCAGTAAACTATTGAAAGCCGCACAACCATATCCAGCAACAAAAATCATAACTTTTATTTTGTTTCTGAAAAGCCATGAGCAGGAACACTGCTTTTTTATTATTATTTGAGGGGAGCAAAACATGAAAATAATTAGATAGTTATTATATAGTTGAATAGGAAAAGGCTCTACTAACTAAAAAGCATCCTGCAGTTGCATAAAGTAAATTGAAAAAAAAAATGGTGCATGCACGTTGTAAAAAGTGATTACTACTTAGTATTAGTCTAAGATACTCATCCTTTGCAGCTCTAATCTTGCCCTTTGGCGCAAGTCCGTGGGCAAATGGCAGACATCTGACAACAAATGGAGAAAAGGACTTTGTTTGATCTTTCGGCGGCCGCTGAATTCAAACTTGGCAAGGGTAGGGATGGCAATGGGTCGGGTTCGGGTCGGGTAGAGCAAAAACCCACCCAACAAAAAAAAGTATTCGGGTGAAAAATGACACCCACACCCACACCCATCGGGTTTCGGGTGGGTCTCGGGTGCCCATCGGGTTTGCGATTACTTAGACTACCAACTATATTTGAGAAATAAAAATTCACTTTAACAATTCTTTTGCCTCGGTTCATATTCAATTAGTATATGTTCGCTTGTGTGCATAATCAGTCTTAAAAAAAAGTGAGCAATGCTCTTTTAGACATAGTCTACCTACAAATTGGCGACAAACATTGAGTTGTCTAGAGAAAAATGTAAACTTGGGCCGACTTCGGGTGCCCATCGGGTCACCCATGGATGAGAAATGAAACCCACACCCTCGCCCATTTTTCGCGGGTCGGGTGTGGATGAGACCCATGGGTAAAAATTCACACCCACGCCCACACCCATCGGGTCAGAACCCATCGGAAGCCAACACCCATGGGTGAAATTGCCATCCCTAGGCAAGGGTATGGAGGATATGATTCTTTGCAGTAGACAGTGTGGTTTGGCAAATCTCAAAAGGCCATCCTTTTGTGTGATGGGCAGCCTTTTATTGTGAAATTGGGTGATGATATTTGCCCAAAAGACGAAAGGTGCAGTAGCTTCCACCTTTCTTATCAAAGAGAAGGTTTGTTCTCTGCGGAAGCGTTGAGAAGACGATGACTTTGGTTGTTGCGTAGTGGAGATGAGCAAATGAATAGAAATGACCTCTGCTTTGTTCAGTAAAACTTCCATCATATTTGCAGGAACAAACGCTGTGTAGTGCAGAAAAATAGAACATTTCTGGAGTGCCCCAGAAAGCACATTTCAGTAAAAGGAAACGAGTGCCAAAATTTGAATTTGATCAGTGACCTATGGACAATAGTAACAAATCAGTAAACATGTTATAGCGTGACGATTCTGTCATCATCAGTGCTTTTTTTTTAAAAAAAAGAGCAGCATTTTTGCAAACGATAACTCCAGTATTTTACTAATAGCATTCTGCAGCTGTCGGGTAGAAGGTGCTTGTGGTAAGGCTTTGAGACGGGATTAAGCAAAGAGACAAACGAAGGAGATAATCTAATCTCCTAGCAGTGAGATACTCAGAGAGCAGTACTTAGTGGCAGGCACAACTGATGGGATTTGGATGGAAAGTCGGTAAAGCTGACGCACGTTATCGTGGGACCATCCCCACGTTACAGCTGACAAGTTGGCCCCACGCACCTAACCAACCGCTCCCGGCGACGGCGGCGACCTCGTCGGAAGGGACGTACCTTGAGCTGGGCGGTGACGGTGTCCTCCTGGTTGGTGGGGCTGATGAGGGTGGCGCCGGTGGCGGAGGTAGCGCCGGTGAGGGCGTAGGAATTGTGCGTCGTGAGCCACGAGTAATTGTTGAACGGCAGCCCGGTGCCCTGCAAAGTCAAGTCAGGGATTGAGTTGAGAGAGATGGGGAGGAGGAGAGGTACTGGACGGCAATGGCGGCGTACATGCGTGGCCGGGTCGATGGGCTTGGCGCGCGTGCAGATTTTGGCGCCGCCGTCGCCGCAGGCGCTGCAGTGCAGACCGGCGCCGCAGCCGGCGTCCGAGGAGCACGTGTCGC
>LAPY01000532.1:13287-24270 GCA_000970635.1 Eragrostis tef | reverse complement strand
GACGGCCGCCGGGAGCAGCAGCCGGGCGGCCGCCATAGACGCGATGAAGGCAACTCTTTCAGCTGCGGGTGGTTTGATTTGGTGGGAGGAAGAACAACTGATGAAGGAAATGGAGAAGAATGGTGGCTGGGTGATGAAGAAGGGAGGAGGGACGATTAGAGAAAGGCGTGCATTAATTTATTCTAACATCGGTCGGCCTGCCTGTCGTAAATCTTATAACGGTTTCGAATCAGGGCTTTCGTGTCATCTTCTCAACTAACACACGCAGAGGCAAATAAAGCCTAAATAAATTTTTCACCTCATATCAAGTCTGAACATGCAACAGCTACATTTCAACGCGGTGATTGACAGACAGATAAACACCAAGACAGCACAGCGCTGATGACCAAAGCAACCTTTGATCCATAATCCTTGTCTCGTCAAACTCAAACCGTAGACAGGTTCCCCTCTTCCGTTCGTTTCTTCAACTTCCACATGCAACCTACCTAGTTAGACACCTGTATGTATGTACAGCATTTGTCCATCTTCTAGAATCCAAATCCACAACGGCTGAAATATTCTCAGGATGAATGCAACAGACCTCTATCATCCTGATTGACGGAGCCAACATCGTGCCAGGTCAAACGATCACTTCACGACAGACCAACATCCATCAAACAATTGAAACGCGTACAGTTTCAGCAAGCAATAAACGAGCACCTACCCAATCTATGACCAATTCTCCAGTAAGAGTCGTATATATATATTACACCAAAGCTGCCTCCCAATAAGCATAAGCATGTGCCCCTGTAACAGCTTCACAAGACAGGTGGCTTTGGACATCAGCTCTTGATGTTGCATAACTTCACAATCTGTACACTACTTACAAAACCAGCTTAAGCTTCCTCTATACATAGCGACTTAATAAGCTTTAACCGGAAAACATTAACTCACATGGGAAGCTTCGGAAGTACCATGCTCTCCAGATCCTCCAAGAACTCATATCGGCTTCCAAATGCTGAGGACCTCTTGGAACATCTCCAGCATAAGCTCACGATCTGCATGGTGGAAGAAGCTGTGCATCTCATCTCTCACATCGTATATCTTTCCAAACACAAACAGGTAGGTTAGGCACCCTTTCTTCAGCCTCTCAAGCTGATACAGCCACGCCATGTGAAGCCTCTCAAGGACATTGCTTGAGTTTATATCCTCCAACAGGCTCTCCTCACAGCAGTCCTTGATTTCAGTGATGCCATACTTATTTGCAGCGGCAAGCAGTGAGAGGCGGTGCTTCCAGAACTGATCGTGCTTTATGGTCCCGTAAATGAAGCCAAGCAGAGCTGAGCAAGATTCCAAGCACATGTCATTGATATTGATTGTCGACGATTCCTTCTCCTTGAGGTCATGCACGAACATGCTCTCGAAGACGGGAGAACATGCTGCAAGGATAGCCTTGTGTGCCTTGAGGACACCATCGGTTGTGTTGATGGTCACGTCAGCATGGATAGACTCTGCAAGCATGCGGGATAGACATCCCAGGGTGCTCTTACTGGCAATGTTCTGCACCATACCTTCACTCGGCCAAATCGATGGAGATGACTCTGTAGCCTGTGAGCATATCGGAAAACGTCAGCATATTATTAATACCAGGTGCAGCCAGCCAGATGTTCTAAAAGCTGGACTTCCAACGGTCTATTGTTCAACTCAGGGAACTTTCCGCATAAAGGGGCACATAAAATGGTCTAGAAAAGGGAGGAAAATCCTTTTGAAAGAATCAGGAACAAAAATAAATGTGCGGGGTACTTGCATTGTTATTGGCTATCCTCAGGTCCAAAAACTCGACATCGATAGTAAAACGACCATGGGACATCACATCAACTTGCCAGACAAAGTCTTCACTGCTTCGGAGAAGATGCTCAAGCACTACACATCGGAAAAGAAAGGGGGTCAGAAAACAAGAATCATAGAGACTTTTCATTAAACGAAAAGTTCAGAGAGTCATCAAAATAATAGTCCACTAATGTTTTCACACCAGCAAGTAGACTAGAGAGTAAAATCAGAACTAACTGAATGTCAGACATGTGACAGTGAAAGCGATCAGGCTCTTAACGCTGAATACCATTGAGGTATGATGATTCTTTTTCTTTCAAACTTCAGGGGAAGTTTTTCACTGATATCAAAGACAGCTCGATCCAGCCAGGCTAGGAAAGCCTGCCAGAATGAATGAAATACTGACATTTCATGAAAGATGCAACTATATAATGGAACCAACATCACAATATTATCAACATATGTTCTGGGTTACAGGGGGCCTTAACGTCAAGAAGATATTCAATACTCATTCACAAAGATACAATTACAACAGGCATTTCTTTATTCTTCATGAAATTGCTATATTACTCAATTATTTTCCACCAAACTAAAACTGTACTAATTCTTGTGATTCTAAAGATCCACATGACATTGTTTACTGAAAATCATCGGCAAAGGTCCCATCTTTAACAATCTGGAAAGCATAAATCAGTGAGCCAATCAAGATTAAGAAGGGGGGGGCGCACAAAGCGCGCGAGCGGCGGCTGCTCCTTGGCCACCCGGCCGGGCTCCGGGAAGAGGCGGACGTAGATGGATCTGCTCTTCTCCACGGACAGGTACCTGAGGGACGGCTGAAATTTCAGGGATTTCGATTGGGGCATGGCGGAGCTAGGGAAAGGTGGATTCAGGTACCAGTTCCAGATGCCGAGCTTGAATGGGTCGGAGCGGCGGTAGGAGCAGGGGCCGAAGGTGTCGATGCGCCACTGCGCCATCCGGGAGATGGTCTCCACGCGGGAGTCCGGCCCGCTCACCCCGCCGCCGCCGAGGCTCATAGTGCTGGCCTCGCCGCGCCCAGTGATGCAAGGGAAGAAAGAGGTTAATTACGAAGAGACTGACAAGACAACGATGACTCGGCGCTCTGTAGGACTAGTACATCAAAAAGGCGGTGCAAAAAAAAAAGGGCAAACGCAAAGGGGGAAAAAAAAAAGCGGATTCAGGTACCAGTTCCAGAGGCCGAGCTTGAAAGGGTCGGAGCGGCGGTAGGAGCAGGGGCCGAAGGTGTCGATGCGCCACTGCGCCATCCGGGAGATGGTCTCCACGCGGGAGTCCGGCCCGCTCAGCCCGCCGCCGCCGCCGCCGAGGCTCATGGTGCTGCAGGCCTCGCCGCGCCCAGTGATGCCAAGCAAGAAAGTGGTTAATTAGCAGAGACTGATGACAAAGACAACGATGACTCGGCGCTCTGTACATCAAAAAGTGCAAACGCAAGGCCCTCCTTTGTTTATCGCCTACCCTTGCCGCCCCAATCACATGATTTGTGACAGTTTATATGCTAGCTTCGGCAATGCTAACAAAATATCTTGTATCTATTCCAGAAAGGAAAATGAAACTTTGGGGCGTTTGCACGGCTCTTTCCGGGACTGACTAATGAAATGTGCAAAAAGGCTTTCATGAGCCGGAAGTCAGTCCCCAATTCTTCACACGAATGTTGATGACAATATTGACAAGAAAAAAAAGTATGATTTTATGCGGTGCCTAAACTTTGGCCAATATTTTTTTTTTCTTTTGAGAATCTGGCCAATATTAAATGAAAGATACAATGAGCTCCGGACTCGTTACGTTGAAGCCCGAAAGTATCCCTGGCCCATGGTCTTTCAGCCCAACGTCCTCTTTTCTCAACAAGTGTTGCAAAGTTCCCTAAAAAAAGGTGTTGTGCAAAGTTATTCCTTTAGAAAAATCGTTAGAGATAAAAAAAAATAAAATTCGTTTACTAATGTGACCAAAAGTAAATTTGGTTATTTCTCTATACTCCAGCAATCTTACGCATCCATCATACTTCTAGCTGCATATAAAAAATTGAGATGGCAATTGCAAAATAATGCCATTGCTGAATGTTTCTTGCTAATTTCTTAGGATCAATGTTCCTCTTTTTCTGCTCTCCACTTGATACATATATATACCTCCATATATCCAAATTGCATACCGCCTTATTAGCTGCTGCTTCATGAATCGATGAAGGCATCAGGAAATAAATTCTATGCACATCAGTGGAAGAAAATAAAATCATTTAAGCAAGTACAAGGATCACAAAAGATCGAAATTGATCATTGCATGAACCACCGTGCTATCATTGCAGTGCCAGCGGAGGTTGTTATCAGTTTTGATTTGTTGATTACTAGTGAAGACTTGAACTAGATTTTTTTTAGCCTGAAAATGAAACCGGCAACGTAATGATGTACTTTACATACCAGTAATTTATTTGCACATAAGAACTGAGATTTCTGTCTAGAATATATGCTGCTGAGTTGAATTGTCCACACGTTTTTTGTATGAATTGTCTATTTTATTAAAGACGCGTAGGTAATCCTCCTCCATATCCGAGAATGAATGTTTCACATAACCTGAACCGCAGGATTGCTTAAATTGGTCAAACATATATGCACGGTATAAAAGGTGTAGTAATCATGAAACATAATATTGGGAAATCCATTCATGAACTTTTACAGAAACAAGTCGATGGATAATAACATGGGGAAAAAATCATTATATATATAGTTTACGATCGAGGCAATGTGCTGTGAATACAAATGTGGATCGAAACTAATGCTAGCTGAATCTATCAGTTGCGCATCAAATGATCAAATACACGTACTGTAGGTACAGAATATATACTCCGTTACTAGTCGATCGTTAATACGTATCAGTAGTAGTGCTGAATTGAACCCTGATGACGTACGATGGGTCAGATCGATCAGATGTTATTGTTCTTGGAGCACGAATTAGGAGAAGCCGGAGGCTGATGGAAATTAAGCTGCGGGGACGGCAGCAGGCTGCTCAGGAGGTTCCAGTCCACAGAGGACTGATCCTGGTCGAAGCTCTGGGCGGCCGGGCTCTGGAGCGGCGGCATCATGTCGGCGATGAGCTGGTGCACCTGTAGCTTGGACTCTGCTCCAGCCAACAATAAGCTGCTGCGGCTGCTGTGATCGTTCGAATTCGTCGCCGGAGTGGTGTTCATCATCAGCCGGGCGTGCTGTGCGTCAGGGCCGTCGTAGAAGTAGCCATAGCCACCGGTGGGGTAGCGAGCGGCGGCGTAGCAGTTGTGCCTCTGCTGGTGGTTGGGCATGGGCTTCTGGAAGGCGCGGCAGACGACCCATCCTTCCTCCTGCGCGGGAGCGTGCTCGTTGGACTGCAGCCTGTACTCGTGGATGATCCAGTCCGTCTTCCGGCCGTTGGGCGCGCGGCCGCGGTAGAACACCAGCGTCTTCCTCATGCCGATCACTCCCGCCGGCCTCGAGGAAGACGACGACAGCACCGGCTTGTCCCGCCCCGTCGCCTTCCAGAACCCCGCCGCCGTCGCGCGGTTCGTCCTCGTCCCGCTCGGGTACTTTCGGTCCTTGTAGCTGAAGAAGTAGTACTCCGTTGGCTCTTCTTCCTGCGAGCCGGTGCCGCCACTTCCACTGCCGCCGTAGTAGCTGCACCTCTCTGCATGCACGGTACATCAATTTCATTATTGATCGATTGGTCGCGCTCTTAATACGAAGCGTGATCAGAATCATACATGTATTGCATGAAAATCCAAGAACATACTACTAACCTTGGAGGTCCCATGGCTCGATTCTGTAGAGATCAACCTCGCGGATGATGTCGAGGTCGATCTTCTGGGAGGCCACCTTCCTGGCCAGGTAGTAGCCCACGAGCTCCTCCTCCGTGGGGTGGAACCTGAACCCTGGAGGTACACATGGCGCCTGCTGCTGCTGCTGCTGATCCATTGATGATCTTGATGGATGATGAACACCCTGGTGGCCTGCCTGCAGCTGATCGATCTTCTTCCTTCTGCTCAATGTTGCATGCAAAAGCAACGACTGCAGCAGCTTTAGTACACACACACAACGATCTACCAGCGTGGAATGAAGGATAAATAAACGTGTGGAATGGAGGAGGGGCCAGAGAGAAATGCTCCTACAAATAGGATCGGCCGTGAACGAGGTAGACCTAATCGACCAGTTGTTGCACCATACTTATAGCCGTACACACACATATCATGCATATTGGTATCATTTGAAGAGGATCGATCGGAAGACAGAGAGAAGGTACCTACAATATATTTTGGCCATAGACGACGGGCATGCCTGAAATCAAGTGATCGATATCTCCTAGCTTGTGGTGTACCAAAGTAGGAAGCAATAAAGTACACAACACAATGTATCTAAGATCAACACACGGATCGAGTTTATTAGTTTGAGCTGAAGGGTACGTGTGTGAAGAAACTAAAGCTAACTTTCTTGAAAGGAATTGGTAGAGTATACCCATGTTACTTGGAGTGCACTTCAGGACTACTCTCACTCACTCGCATCCACCAGACCAGCTGCCATATATACATCATACTGGTCGTCGTTCTAGTACATGCCACTCTACTGGCCTGGCTCCTCTCTCATGCGCGCACCTACAGGCTGCAGTCTTCTTGACCACATAATATCTATATATGTCGGATAAAAAAAGAAAAGCAACTATATATGGCAAGGCAAGCTCATCAGAGCACAACTCGCCAGATCATGGTAGATGAAGCTAGCCTTCCTAAGACGATTCAAAAAGAAACTAATATATATATATATATATATATGTGCAGTTGAACACAGCTAATTAACAAACTGATGCATGTGTATAGGTACAAACATGTGACATGTATACGAATAAGTGTTGTATTCTAACCACACCAATCAAGTGAAGAAGCGGTACCTTTGATTATGTAGGAGCCAAAATGGCCTGATGCTTAAGGAGTATTATCAGTAGAGAGGTTGGCCGGCTTGTTGATGCTGTTGAGATCAAGAACGGTTGCTGTAAGTTGGTACAGGGGGGTCTTTGGTAGCCTATTTATAGATGGGTTAAAGCACGCAGACGCAGCTAGTTTAGCTTGATGTAAAGATCTAGATATCTACTAGTTGCAAGGCATACAAAGTGCGCGTGGGATGAAGTGGTGGAGATCTGCAGCGAGCAAGCACGTCTAAGACTAGATTCTAGAGAGGGAAAGGGACAGGCGACAGAGATCGATTGGGCAAGCAACTGAGCAAGAGAGAGAAGAGCTGGCTTGTCTGGTCGGTTAATACGAGTAATAATTAAGTAGTCCTCAAGCGACCACCACCCCACTAACTATTGAAAGGGACCTGAACAGTTGCAGCACGAGACTTGAGAACAAACAACCTCCGATAGCTTCTGATGATCATAGCATAATCCTTAGATCATTCCCTCTAAAAGACGTTTTTTATATATATATATGTTGATCAAGTGCTTTCAGGCGGAACATGCTTATTCTGATGTTAGCGCAGAAGATAAATGATAGTGTGCTTTCACTACACTTCCCACATCAATATACGGTCACTCAAATCACCATAAAAGCTGCTTCGTGTACTGAGGGTTTATTTAAAGTTGTTATTTAAAGTTGTTAGCCAATTAATACATTGAGCATCTACTGCTCGCTATTCTATATCACAACAGAGATGGAGATTTATTATGCATAATGCTTCCATCACAGTACACATTATTATTGCTCATGGACAGATTAATTACAAGTTGACACACGCGCAAAGAAAAAAGGAATCGCGCCGTTATATTGTGCAGCAAGGTTGTGATACTTAGAACAGACGCTAGATATCCTCTTGCTAGTTTCAGTTTGACAGGGCAAAAGTTCATGACGTTTGGCCCACCAATCAGGCACTCGTCGTTAGATGTGGATGATGCCCTGCATTTTGCTTGCACGGTTGGGCCACCACTACCTGAGCTGAGATCATCCTCGGGATCAACAACATATCCAGTTCATCATTGTGTTGCTATTCTGGTCTGTTCGGTCGGTAGTAATCTATATATATTACCTGTTCTTTTTGGGGTGTGGATGTCATTGTCTAGACTGGTGAATGCAATGCTTCTACTCAATTCATCCATCCATCGGATAAGGTAAATGAAGGGCCTATTGTGCATTATATTTTGATAAATATATATGTCAGCGAAGCTAGTCCAAGAAAATGTGGCAAGCCGTAGCTGTTCTCAACAAGATGATTTATTAGGCATAAGCCCAGAGAACCGGCAATGCTGTACTAAGATGACCCAGATTTGGGAAGAGCTTTCGGACCTACCTTGGTGCCTTAACAAAGTGTTGTCAATCAGTCTTATCATCAGCTAGGCCCACTAACACTGACCAGCCAATCAGCTCCCAATGTTTCTGTTTTGCTTCTGCTCCAAGGTTTGTAGCTGCAGAGAGTTGATGTATCAGGTTCATCCCCTCAACATCTGGTATACGTAGTGTTTTTTTCAAAAAGCCTGAATTTTATTGAGTTGTTTTTTCTAGACAACAATCCCAAAATGAAAATAGTGCTATACATACAACTTAATTATATGGCCCGTCGTTCAGTAGTATGTACAGCAGTGTTGTTGCAAAAAAAAAAGGGGAAGGAAACAGCATGTATAGTAACTGAATAAGAAACTAATGGAAAAGGGGCCAAAGACTAATTGAAACAGCATGTATAGTAACTGAATAAGCTCTGGGTGTTCTTAACTAAAAAAAAGGCATGTTGGCCATTCAATTTTAATCTTTTTTTTTGGTTGCCATTGGAAGCTGCTAACTGAAAGCGTGTGGCATCATCAAACCCTAAGCATCTGATGGTCATAGAATTATAGAAGACGAATTTTCAGATGATCAAAGATCATATTCTGTACTCCTATCATATCGCCACTATAAACCTCTGAACCGTGGTTTGTATTTTGAATATAAAGCGAGGGAGTTCCTTTGGCCTATAAAAATAAAGATGTCACAGATAATTCTATACCACATGCAAAATATTCCGAGGGTTGAATCAAGATCATACTAAGCACTGTTCAAATTCAGCTGTTCAAAAAAATATTATGCTGGTATAATCATCAATCAAAAAATTTCTGAACCTGACCAGACACAACCAGTAATTAATCTATATAGTAGTTCCAAGGTTTGTCATATGATCAGACAAGCTACAGTACAAATTGACATAGCAAACTCACGTTCCTACTCCTCATAAATCATTTGGAGGCAACATAGCAAGGTCATCATAGATGGGCAGCTGGGAACAGAATAGCAAAAATGAACATCTTCAAATGTTAAGTATTACTACGTAAACCAACATCGCTCTGGAAACATGTCGTGACAGTATTCTTAGTTAGACCCACCATGGCAAGAAAGCGACTTTCCTACTGGTCACCAAAATACACAGATGCAGCTTAAGATCAATCCTGCTTATTACGAGCCTGGCGAGCACGATGCCTGAGTTCTGCTCTTTTCCACCTTACGATGAGCATGCAAAGTGTCACAAGAGTATTCACCTACAAAGCAAGCAGAGACAAGTTAACCATAACGAACCAAATAAAAGACAATGCTTTACAAAGAGGATGAGAGGAATGTAATTACCAAAATAAGGATTGTTATCAAAAGGAGGGGGGCAGACCAGATGACTGAAATGAAAAGGCCTTGGGGATCAAAATAATTTTGGCTAGAGAAGCTCTTCCAGTTTTGTCCCAAGAATGTGTTTAATCTCTCCGCTAGAAATACACCAGAAACTGCACCAAAACCGAGCAGAGCAGGTAAATAAAGGCACAACCTTTATATCAAAAACAAACAAACGTAAATGGATAAATGCACAAAACTGATGAGGGTCTACGACATTAATTGAATCAGTTAAAGGAGAATGTTTACCATTTCTTTGGTGCAAAATATAGGATTTCGTGTGTTGTGACAATCAAGTAAGATTTAAGCAAGGTATATTTTGATAGTTTCAAGAAGGTAAAGTCATTGAAAGTTTTAAGCAGGTGAAGTCGTTAGGAGTTTTAAGCCGGTACAAACATTTGAGTTAATTTTCACATTTCTATGCAGTAATATGGATAGTGTGTAGGAAAGTGAAGTTCTAGTGACCGCTGGCCATTACAGAAATATAGATAGTCATAGGCATTCCAAACTATAGTATGATGTAGCAGCACCAGAAATGAAAAGGATAATCAAAATTGACGAATGTACAAGTCACAAATACTATACAATGGTGGTAGGAACGTCAAGTGGAAAGAAACGATAATGATAATGAATTAATCTCACATGTTAAAGCAGACAAGACAAGTTGGAAGTTGACATTTCTCCTTGAGATGATGGTAGCTAGTAGCAGAATTGCATGAACTGTTAGAATGCTGATTAACCAAGGCTCCTGTAAACACAAAAAGTAAATTAGACTGGAGAATGAAACATGCCATGATCAGTATAAACGTGTCTCAAGAGCTGAAGATGATGAGAGACAATTCAGCATGAACCACACAAGAACAGTTCATTCAAGCAAACAGTTACAGCGATGCCATGCGAATGTATTGTGTATAAGTCCCTAACAGCAGTCATGTAAAAGTTCGTCACACTCAATTTGTTATAACGGTTTGCTGTCCTAATGGAAAAACCTATTACACGTCATGCTCTTTTCCCTGTCAAAGCCGAAACGAGCTCAAACCTTAACATGGTGTCATGTCGCATTGGGGCCTTTGCTATATAATTCCAGTCCAGATGCATCCGTGCCATGGGACTGTAGGGTTATGATATTGAGGAATGGCACATTCCATGATTGCTTTTCAGCAGTCCTAAACCTCAAGGAAGCAAGGGAAGCAAGCAGTTGCAGACCATGGAGTCAATCTACACAATACGTCTGCTTAGAAACAAATCGTATTGGCTATACTTATTTGCACATCATGAGGAACTCAGGAGGAATTGAGCTCGTGTAAAAGCACCAAGCATATGAGATCGTGTGTCGCTGGGCGGTGACAACTAAACTAATGGATTGATTTATTCGACACAGCACATTCCCTTTACAGATCCGCAGATAGTAGAGAAACATGATGCAGGGATCGACGGTTGAGTCGAACCGTACCTTCCAGTCGACGGCGTGGAAGAAACCGAGGAAGGAGTCGACGGCGGGAGCGAAGCGG
>LAPY01000531.1:164336-182865 GCA_000970635.1 Eragrostis tef | reverse complement strand
ATGCACCGGCTCGAGCGGGCGTTTCGCGAGCCGCCCGCTCCACTCTCTCTCTTACTTTTTCTCACCTCCACGTAGGACTTCGCCGACTCTTTGCTGCTTATTATACTTGCTCTTACCAAGCACCAGGTCACGTTTCCACCACGTGTTTTGCATCCCGCCACGTTTAACAACCAGCCCTGCTCCCGTGGATGCGTCCAGACTTAACACGGCTTCACGTCTCGGATAGAGAGACAACATAAGTAGGCAAGGGAAGGAAAGAATAGATAGGACATCTATTCGAGGAAGCCACCTCTTATGAGCTGTACTCGATCGACAACCTCAGCTATGCCTGAAGCCAACTCCCTGTTGAACAAAGTTTTCAGTGTATCTGTGTCTATTAGTACACATTGTGGCCGTTAGAATACCCCAATAAAGTTCTTCCCAAATGGAATCCCATTCTACCCTCCAAGAGTTATATCCACCTGAAGCATGTTATCAAGCAATTAGCACCACACGACACGTACCCAACAATAGCTGTATCAAAATCAAGCTTAATTATAACCTGGCCTTGAGAGTACGGGGTACCTCTAAATTACACATAGGGGAACGTAGCAGCTGCAAAACCACACGTCTCTAGTGACGCCACCACCAGAGAAAAAAATGTGCAACTGCTGTCCATCTGGGACTCTACTGCTTTATCAAACACCTTCATGAATGCCATCTCCTGCCAATGAAACTAAACACATGTATTATAATGTACCACCACATGCTATATCAAACACACATCAATACATCACATATTTGTACTTCTCTCCGTCAGGCAAGATTGCGGGGCTCAAATCACCTTCTTCAAGTAAAGGGATGCGACAGTCCTGTTGGTGACCGCGAGAACTCTCTTCCCATGTACATGCCTACACACACAGAAATCAACATCATGAAGTGAACAAACAAATTTGACAATCGAGAGAAGCTTGTAGATTTTGGCTACCTCTGCTGCATGTGAGCTAAAATTTTATGAAATTGTGTTTCGAAGTACCAAGCCATAGATATAAAGTGTATGGAATACGCCTGATAGCTAGTAATTTTCATACTGCTTCATTCGAAACAGTTGAAAATAGCTACACATTGGACTTGCATTATGTATTATTTCCCTCCAAAACTGTCATATTATAGGCCTGAAGAGACGCTCTTACAGAAGAAAATTAGAAGCTTCTTCCTATACTACATGGACCTGCCTTTGTTTGCTTTGCTAATTGCTTTTGGTAGTAAGAACAACAAAGATCAAGAGGAAATTTCATTTTATTTCTCTCTCTACTCCTCGACCAAATTATTTAAGGTTATTGTATACAAATTCTACCGTCAATTCATATTTCAGATATTCCAACAAACATAGAAAAAGTGAGGAATTATTGGTTCAAATAACAAATGCTTATCATAGACATCTTATATAAATTCTAAATTGTTATCCTTTCAAGAGAACTGACATGATTATATATCTTAGTTATCTGAAAACTTATTTTCCAAACCCCATGCCCTTTATTCAGAAACAATCAGATATCCAGTGAATTACCGCTGCTGCTGATGTATCAGGTTTGACCATCAATTAATCTTTCAAATTTTGATGACTATAGTTTTCTTTTGTTTCCCTGTTTTCTATAGTCCTTTCTTTGTAGAACGCTGGCCTGCACCGCCAGACTAATGAATAGTTACTTTTCTGCTTGAGATCCTTATATTATCCTGATTATGAGAGGATTCCACCAATTTTTGCATGTGTATGCCACCACCAATCAAACTGTAATGCAAAACGGCAAGGCACACATGCACGTGCAGATAGAAATTCAGGCATGCTTACGCAGCTGCTGTTCCAAATTATTGTGGAGGCATGCATGTATAATCATCTAGCAGTGAACGTATTTTGTCCCTAGTGCAGTACATATACAATACGGTAAACTGGATTGGATCAAAGGATACGTACCTCAGCGCCCATCCTGGAATAGGCGATCGTCTCCTACAGATCAGCATAGCGATTAATGACTCATACACGACCTTGAAGTGATAGAAAAAATTCCTCGTTGCTGGCATCCTGTTGGTCACCGCCAGAACCCTCTTCCCGCCTGATGTTTTGCTTTTTTCTCATAATTTCTAAGATTTTCTTTCGATTAACGTGAGGGCTCTAAAAGGAGCCTCTAATTAGTAAATATAAGATAAGATAGGCGTTGTGCCCATCTTCTAGCCTGATAGTGACAGGACAGTGTTTTTGTATGAGCTTAAAGATGCGGTCAATGTAGGATTTTGGTTTTTCGTAGTGACCATCGCATGCACCAAGCACGACCTATTTGTTAGTGCCTCCTGCATTGATGAACACCGTGCAACACATGTTCAGAAGTCTCTAGTATTTAATTGATATTGTGTCCAGTGAAGCCATCTTCACCCAACCATTTGGCAAGCTTCATCGGCCCACAAAAAGGGTGAAAAGAAAAGGTGTAAGCTTCACCCCCATTGAAGCTTAGGTGACAGGGGCACATCAGAATAGTGTGGAAAATGGTTATTCCGAAGATCAGGTGGGAGTTGGAGGCGTTGGGAAAGAAATACTGCTGTTTTTGCCAAGATTTAGTTCGTTAATGAGGCTTGCATGGAGTTGAAGAAAGGGTTCTGGTTGGTTAATGGGACTTTCGGAAACGAGAGTTACAAATCCAGGGGTGCCTTCTTGGGAAGGCACCTCTGGAGCCTATCATCTTGCATCAAAATTCGTGCATTGAGATATGCATGGCCTCATGATGGAGTTGAGTAAGTGAAGATCTGACCATCCATTGCTTAAAGTCGTATGACTCCGAAGGTCCCCTCGGTTTCGTATTTCCCTGGTTTTGTATTTCCCCTTTGGGAACCCATGTCTATATGAATAATGAAACAAATGCTTACCACACGAGTAATTACACATTCTTCGACCCTCTATGGAATTGTAATATTTATCTTTGTATGACTTGTAGTAAGATCAATGCCAGCTTTACATAATCGTTGGGTATATTAGGGATAATGAGAATTCATTCATGTATCCTTTATGAACATTTTGAACTGTGTACAAGCTTATGAGTTTCATGCTGCATATATGCCATAAAATTGCAGATGCCGAAAATTGTTTTCTCATAAAAAATGTCTGGTGATGAGTTGGCAATCAAATTGTAGACTGAACTAGTCTATTTTACAATCTGCATAACTTTCTTGACTAGGTCTTGCAAAAGATGGTGTTCCTTCTATTGGAGTATAAGTGAATTGCTTACATTTTTTCATTAGCTTAGACTTTTGGGTGCAACTAATCCATGCATGTAACTCAATATGTTATCAGAGTAAGAGATCTTGAGTTCATATCCTATCTAGCATAAGTTATTATGTACCCATGGCTCCGTGTGCCGCTACCACGACTATGTCAACCCGACTTCGGTGAGTTCAACATCGGCTACCTCGACTTCGACTACACTCTTGTCTATGCTCAACAACAACACAAAGGACTATCGTCCGCTTGAGGAACTTGCCGGTTTTCACTCTAGTCACAATATTCGCACCTCGATGAAGCTACAACTGCTGAAATGTTAGCCCGTGGAGTCTATCCGGTTTTCTCTCACTGTCTGTGGTGCTCCTTGTATGTTAGATTATGTATCAAGGACGGCAGTATATAGACGGAGAGGTGTCTTGCTCCTCAAGTCTTGTACTATTATATATACTGGCTGAGAGACTCGATGCAATATAATCCACCGTTACACGGAATCTATTCCTCTTACACTTTCTTTCGTGCCAAGAGGATATGAAAGTGCGTTGAGAAGAGCCAAAGGTTTGTAACGGTGGCACATTTTGACTGAGGTGGTCGCAAACACAGTTTATGTACCGTTGGAGCCGTGCAAACCGGAGTCCACAGTTCGTCCGGAAAACAGACAAAAGGTTAAAAATGAATTTGGATGAAATTTAAACACAAACCAATCTGGTTTTTCGATTTACTGCTCGGTTTTGCCTAGCATTCAGCTTTGCCAGTTTATTGGTCTGTTTTTTCAGTTTTACAAAATTTCAATGCAAATTTATTGGTTTCTTTTTATTATCTTCTGGTTTTTCGGGTTTGGAAATTCATATTTTTTTGTCAACTTTTTTAAAATGTCAAATTCGAAGAAAACTGACTAGCCGACCGAACCGTAGTGGACTGACTGGACCAGACCGGTTTTCCTGGTTCATTTTTTTTTGTGCTAATAATTGCTCGTCACTCCATCAGATGTTCTCCAAGGAGTTCACCGCAACATGTCTTGGCGCTTGCCGTGATGTACACAGCTTCCCCATCGACTTCATTGGCTACGGGAGCGATGAGGTCTTCAGCGGGGCTGTTACAATGAAGAGTACAGGGAATGGTCTGGCGACTTCTGGGTGGAGGGCATTCTCACTGGACGCCCGTCTCCCGGAAGATTCAATCTGCGCATTAGTTCTGACGATGAACAACACCAAAAGCCGCTACATCGCCACTGTGTTCGATCTGAACATCTGCTTTAATGTGGACGTCTAGCCTTCTGGAGACACTCCTATTAGCCGCGGGGCGACATCAGATCCTTGCACTGCTGTCGTCTTTACTCTCTCATGCACCGTCGTAACCTGTTAATGTGTAAATGTTAGATTATGTATCAAGGACGGCAGTATATAGACGGAGAGGTGTCTTGCTCCTCAAGTCTTGTACTATTATATATACTGGCTGAGAGACTCGATGCAATATAATCCACCGTTACACGGAATCTATTCCTCTTACACTTTCTTTCGTGCCAAGAGGATATGAAAGTGCGTTGAGAAGAGCCAAAGGTTTGTAACGGTGGCACATTTTGACTGAGGTGGTCGCAAACACAGTTTATGTACCGTTGGAGCCGTGCAAACCGGAGTCCACAGTTCGTCCGGAAAACAGACAAAAGGTTAAAAATGAATTTGGATGAAATTTAAACACAAACCAATCTGGTTTTTCGATTTACTGCTCGGTTTTGCCTAGCATTCAGCTTTGCCAGTTTATTGGTCTGTTTTTTCAGTTTTACAAAATTTCAATGCAAATTTATTGGTTTCTTTTTATTATCTTCTGGTTTTTCGGGTTTGGAAATTCATATTTTTTTGTCAACTTTTTTAAAATGTCAAATTCGAAGAAAACTGACTAGCCGACCGAACCGTAGTGGACTGACTGGACCAGACCGGTTTTCCTGGTTCATTTTTTTTTGTGCTAATAATTGCTCGTCACTCCATCAGATGTTCTCCAAGGAGTTCACCGCAACATGTCTTGGCGCTTGCCGTGATGTACACAGCTTCCCCATCGACTTCATTGGCTACGGGAGCGATGAGGTCTTCAGCGGGGCTGTTACAATGAAGAGTACAGGGAATGGTCTGGCGACTTCTGGGTGGAGGGCATTCTCACTGGACGCCCGTCTCCCGGAAGATTCAATCTGCGCATTAGTTCTGACGATGAACAACACCAAAAGCCGCTACATCGCCACTGTGTTCGATCTGAACATCTGCTTTAATGTGGACGTCTAGCCTTCTGGAGACACTCCTATTAGCCGCGGGGCGACATCAGATCCTTGCACTGCTGTCGTCTTTACTCTCTCATGCACCGTCGTAACCTGTTAATGTGTAATTCGTACTGGCTCGCTTCCGGGCGTTCCTGTGATGAAGAACAATCTTTGTACCCATGTATTGACTGGTACCTTTTTAATTAAGACTCGTGTTAGCCACCGCATTATCACTGTGTTCTGCTATGGCTATTTGGTAAAATAATGTCTTCATGTGTCTTAATGTTCGCACTAATCCATTGCGCATCTTAGCTAGCGTCTGACTATATTGTGCGTTAGTTAAACTCTACGAATTTGCACTATAATTCATCCTTGTTATAATTGTAAAGCGACTGCTGCACTCGTCAAGGAGACACGCTGTTGATTGCACAATACGTCGCTTTGTTTCAAAGTGCAAAATGTTCTGTCATTACGAATGCGCACGCACATTACCTATTGCCGGGTTTCGTTATGCCAGGCTCTTGCCTATTTTCATCTCTGGCTCACTAGCAGTCGCGTAACATCCTCCTCCGCCTGCAATAATCCGCCTGCGATAATCCATCTACCTCGCCTGGATAAACTTCGATCTCTCCTTAAGCATCGCTGGTGCGGTGAGAATCTCTACCCCCGTCTCAACGTGTGGGTCCTCGCGTCGCGTACTATGAGCTGTACGCCCTGAGACGGACGTTGACGTCGTTTCCCTTTCCGTTATCCTAGTGTCACACCGTCCCTCCACCCATGTGGGCTCGAATCACGGAACTGAAGTGGCGTGGACGGTCGATCGGACATCGGGTATCGGCCACCACCGTGTGGGTAGCGGGCACCCTACCATGGGTACTGGCCACTGCGGGTAGGAGGTTATTTTCGATCTATCTAACTGTCTGTTGCAAATACATGCATAAAGGCACTTGTACTCGAAAGCCAAACCAGAGCAAGTAATGGAACAGAGAGCTGAACAGGAAGCCCAGGGCCGGCTCTATACCCTGAAGGGCCCTAGGGCGAACTCGACACTTGGGCCCCTTAGACTATGTATATGTATATACATTACAATTTACACACAAGATATATATAATGGCAAAATAGATAAACTCTAAAACACAACCTGATAACCAACAAATATGATTAACTTATAACCGGTTATCGTTTCTCAAAAACTAACTAAAATATTACCATGAAAATTCTTGTAGAACATTAAAGCTAATAGATGAATGCTACGTATATTTGTGCTCAATAACATTCTCAATCTCATCATTTTCTGAATACAAAATTTTGGTCTCACTAGCATTCTCTAGGACCATGATGACTTGGTGCCCGAATTAGATAAAGAAAGGAACATCATTTTTTACATGATTTTGCTGGACTCGATTTCACCCCGGGAAGGAAGGACCGCGATTCGCATGGATGATCATTGACAAGAGGAGGCGGAGCCGAAAGGGCAAAGTCGAGAAGCGCGAAAGGCATAGCCGAACTGCAGCTGTCTGTAGCGTATGCATCGTAGGCAGGCCTGAGAGACATTCATCAAATTTGTGTTGCTCGCAGGTAGTTGCTGAGCCCCAGGAAAAATTCTTTTCTCATTGAGTCTTTGGGCTGAGGTGCTGATCATGAAGCCAAAAAAAAAAATCTTGGGCCCCTCCCTGCCCTGGGCCCTAGGCCGTCGCCCTCATGGCCTAGGCCCAGAGCCGGGCTTCCTGGAAGCCATATGGATCCGAGTGCTGGTTGCTCTGTTTCGTGTTTAGGGGAAGCCTAGCAAAGCAAGCAGAGTGTTGATTTGGTCCACTTTTGGTGGAAATTCCAAATTTGGAGGACATATTCACTTTATCTATAAGAGATACTATGACCGTGGTAGACATAAAGAAGTCAATGGCCTACTACAAACTGCTGTGGCATGCGTAAATGCGTCGTGTCATAGATACAACACATGCATAAACTGATGACGGCCGTATCATTACAACTATAAACTTCGGCACCATCAATTATTTCTCCCAACACTCTTTATTATCTTTTACTTTTTGACATTAAGATGTGAATTCTTTAAGTATGTGATCGCGTTTTAGACTACTCCCATTGGGAGTACTGTTTACATTAAATAAAGAGTCATGTCCACAATTTTGATGATGTGACGACAAAGAATCAATTGAGGACATATGTCGAAGTTGAAACATAAAATAAATAAAACTTTGCATTTTATGAATTATTTCATCCATAAAATAATTATTTTCTTGCTTATGTGATACACGTGGAAACAACAAAATGGATCCAGCATGATTATTCAACATGATTATTCACGGGTCATATCGTCTCCGATCGCTAAAATCCATAACTCAGGAAGATTCTACTATTGGTGTCTGTTATCATATTTTTACTACTACAGAAGATGGAACATTATTGGTTGGCACACATAATTTATAGTTCCATAGATGTAGCACGGAGCATACATAGTCCATACAGAAATACTGTTTGCCTCCAGCTTCTGTATGCATGGATGTCAAACTGTTTCGAGTTGACAAATAAGCGTTAGTATGCACCAACTTCTGTATGAATGTAGACTAATCACCCTGTTTGGCAGGCTGCGGCTGCGGCTGCTGAAAAATAACTGCGAACACTATAGCTGCTGCTGAAGAAATAACTGTGAACACTGTAGCGGCAGCCAGCCGAACACGGTGAATGTTTTCAACTACTTATCATATATAGCAGGATAGGCGAAGCCAAAGACCAACGGATTCAGCTTTCACTATTTAACACCGCCATCGTGCTATTTTCTCTTCTCTACTCTCCCTCCCCTAGTGTCAGCCCCTCTAGTTCACTTCATTCGTAGTTAGTGAAATATGAGTAATTTCTACTATAGTAAGGACTCCTAAAACCTTTCCTGTGGATGAGAGTCATTAGGAAATTTGATAGCAGCACAAGGCCCATAAGCTGTATCACTCAAGCTCGCTTTGCGGTTTGTATGTGTGTGCTGGTATGAGCCCGGCACCTTTTGGTGATCACGCTCCGGCTGCCCACGCCGATGTCCAGCATTCCACCCAGAGCCTGTCAGTCCAAGAAGAAAGGGATCAATCCGTTTACTAGGAGAGGAATGTAGAATAATGTTTTCAACTACTTATCATATATAGCAGGACAGGCGAAACCAAGACCAACGGATTCAGGTTTTCACTATTTAACACCTCCATCGTGCTATTTCCTCTGTTCTACTCTCCCTCCCCTCGTGTCAGCCCCTCTAGTTCACTTCATTCGTAGTTGGAGAAATATGCGTAAGTTCTACTATAGTAAGGACTCCTAAAACCTCTTTCCTGTGGATGGGAGTCATTAGGAAATTTGATAGCAGCACAAATCCCATCATATGTTTCACTCAAGCTCGCGTTTGGGTTTGTATGTGTGTGCTGGTCTCATCCCGGCACCTTTTGGCGATCACGCTCCGGCTGCCCACGCCGATGTCCAGCATTCCACGCAGAGCTTGTCAGTCCAAGAAGATGGGGTTAAGAACGGGATCCAACGGTCCAGCTCGAGACCCGATAGCCGACTGGAGCCCTTGGTCGGATAAGCAAGCTGTCCTCCCAATAATCTTCCTTGGCACGAGACTTTTCCACAGGCCAAACGCTGACGACTTGACCATCACACCACGCCTTCAAGAGATCAGCACCATTGAAGAAATGGAGCGACGTGTTCCATGAGTGTATCGCATGGTGTCATCGTGCGGCCTGTACCAGGACCCTTGTCCACTTTCTAGAGAGCACCCAGGCTAGGTCAAGACTTGATGGCGGTGAGCTCTAGCTCTGTCGCGTAGGATGCTCACAGCACCATTATGTGCAGCAATGTTCAACTAGATTGTCAGCAAATAAATGTTTACTTATCAGCAGCATTCCTCCAATGCAAAAATAAGCAACTGATAAACGACTCCATACTATCTAAAAGCGTAATAAGAGATACGAAGAAGTGACGAGAGGATTATTTTCTTTTCTTTTCAGGACACGTTGGAGTGTGTAAGCCAAACTAACACATATACATATTAAGAATCCAGAATTAATTACCAGTACGGTACTTCCTAGGGTACAATTTTGATACTACAAATTATCATGTTATATAAACGCGTCCATTCCAGACACTGGGTCACTATAACAGGAAGATACAGTGGAGGACGGAAAAAATCACTACACACAAGTCACCATTACATCCTTTTGTTTATTCGATGCGAATGGAAGGTACCACTCGCGGTGCCTTAGGACCCTGTCCTTGATGACCGCCAAGTCTCATTCGGAAAAATTGCATTTGTTCTTCCAATGGGATCGAGATGACACCGACCACTGCGTTGACACTAACCAAAGAGACCATGAGTAATATATGCATCCAACATGGTTAGACAAAAGGTCATGGCATCATTGATCATCAACAGGTCACCAAAACCCAAAGATAGCGCATGGTTAGAGTAATATTTGTAATGTTACTATTAGTTCAACCGATGTCGGAATATTCTTGGGCAGCAAACATAATCACTAATTGCAAAAAAAAAGGGGACACACATCATATACTCCAGGTTGTATAGAAATAGACATCGATCATAAAGGCTCTTTGAAATTACTGTTGGACCAACCATCATAAATTATGCGCTAGTTACAGGCGAGGAATGCAGAATAAATTTTTACGAGGAGAGGAATGCAGAATTTTTCAGCTCTCATATATAGCTGGACAGGGGAAACCAAAGACAGGCTCAGGATTTCACTGCTTAACACCACCATATCTTGCTATTTCCTGTCCTCTCATATTGTATGAGCTCATCTCTCGTTCAGTTCATTGCAGTTTGATAGTATGAGTATAATTTATTGTACGTCAACCGTAAAGATATGGCATTTCCTGTGGATGGGAGTCATTAGGAAATTTGACACAACCATGATCTATCAGTCCTGTCCGCTGTTTCACTCAGGCATACCTTTCAGTTTGTATCTGTGTGCTGGTCTGAGGCCTACCGGCGAACCCATCCAAGGCATTTGACCGTTTTCCATGGACATGGTTTGCGTGCTGTTCTGCTTATCTAGCAGCAGGGCAATGTCGCTGGTGGTCATTTCGGTTGCATGCTGACCTGCTGCCGGCGCAATGTCATCCAGCTCTCCATCGGTATTGCAGAAGCAGCCCGCATGAACCAAGACCAGCGTCCAGGGATACGGCGATCCGTCAGCTATCTCGGTGAAACACCACCAGTACGATGTTGCGACCATTATATTGGTTGTTGATGGTGGGTCAACGCGCTCTCCCAAATCCCTAAATAGCAACTAATTTTTTGCTGTACAGTGGAGCATTTTTGCATGTTTTGTCATGGACCTCTAATCATCATAAGAAAAAATAATAAAATGAGCTTTTTTAAAAAATACAACGTCACTAATCCATGATGAATTTGGTAATCATCACAATATTTCCGTCACTGGGAAAGTGAACATACGCATGCTCATCTCCAGACTGTTATGGAACCATAGCAAGTAGTGAAATGCACCTCAGCACCCGCACCCCGTCCGAACAGAACCGTTTGTATTTTTTGTTACGATCAACAACTAGTTTGAATTAATTTCAACTAAGGCAGAGCAATCAAAACTCGAACAATATACAATGTCGGTCTCTAGACGAAATTAATCATGACACGACCAAGCATTAGGCACCAGTACGTAACATAAAAAAATATCAAGCAGAGGACAATAGGATAACATGGAACATCAGAGATATGTGAAGCGAACATAGAAATTAATCGGCCTTCAGAGTTAACGGGAAGAATTGATATGAGATAACTTAAAAGCAGCAGACAACTGAAAAACAGGCTTCTAAGTATTAATAAATGAGCTTGCAAAACATCCTGTACTGTATTACAAGTTTAAGAAACATAATGAAGTTTCTATCATGTTTGACGGGAGTATACACATACAACATTAAGGATCTGTTCAAAATATATTTTTCTTGTTTATATGCACGTAATTGTTTTTTTGCGAATGACTATAAAGTGAACCAATGTTTATTTGAAAGAACATAATAAAATCAATGGTGAATTTAGAAATCTTGTGTTTCTCGTACAGACTACATGCAATTTTTTTAACCATAGGAGTAGTCAACGATCCCACTATAAAGTAGTAGCAAGATATCCTGATTTGGCACATTGATGTAAGATGTTGCGCACTTAATTTTTTTCCTTTAGAGTACTAGATATTTTCCTCGACAATTTGAAAATTGCAATTGTGTGTAGCCAGACGATGTGCGCGTCACATATTCCTTATATTTGTCTCATTGGTGAGCTGAATGCTGTTCCAGACTTAGGGTTAAGAAGTTATACCTTACAAGTTTACATAATGAAAAGGTACTCTCTCCACAAGGTGTGTGTGTTTGTGTGTGTGGGACATCTTCACTGGACTGGCCGGCAACCTTTGGGATCAGAAGTGAATGGATAGCACAAAGAGAGGAGATTATGACAGCAACAACGGTTATATATGTACCAATCGAGTGAATGAGAGTAGGAGGCACAGCAAAGAGATGACCATGTCCAAATTCCGATCTGCGTGTGCAAAACATTTATGGAGCAGCATGAGCATGCTTCTAAGTTTTTGATGCCATTAACAAATCAAAATTTTATGGATTTTGAATTGTTGATTAAAATACGAAAGGGAGCCCCGAGAAGCAATTAAAATTCCTACCATAAAACACAGGCCTGGAAATAATTAACTAGCTACTACAATTCAGATCATGATTATGGTGAACTTTATGAAATCATTGGAAGTTAAGTTGAACTCAGAGAATTAACGCAAGATTTCAAAGTATCTCTGTTTTTTAGTATATCCTGTCAAAATGGATTCTCAGTGAACCTTTGTCTGAGCACAAAACTTTTCATGATTTTTCAAGCCCCAGAAGATGTTTAAACCGATCGTTATTGGGAAGGTTGAAACAAAATCCAAAGTTCACAAGCCTGCGGGTCCTGCGTGTCATCATTTCTCTCCTTTCTCCTTCCGAATGGGCAGTGTGGACGGCGCGGCCTCCACATTGACGCCATCAACCAGTTCAGCGTGTTCATGTTTCCACAATCCTCAATCATGTCCAGCTTCAGGAGCACAAGCGCCACCTCATCCTCCTGACCACTCCCCATTCTGTCTCTCTCGCTCTTCTCTCCGGCCCTTGGGCAGAGCTACAGCAGCAAGCATCGGTGCAGCAGCAGAGTAGCGAGCATGCGGCTTGGATCCAGCCGAAGGATACCGTAGTGAGATCCACTGAAGACTTCCCAAGCTTCAGCCGTCCCTGCCGCTGGTGAACCGTTCTGCAAACTCCGGCGACCACTCACCATCAGTGGTTTTCTGCCACTAGGTGGGCACCTGTCCTATCCTTTCCTTGTGCACCTCCTCCAGGCCCCAAGTGCTCTCACACGGACCAGACAGAAATACGGTAACACCTGATGCATAGCAGGTCCTTTTTTGTACAGCCGTTCATCGTCGAGCTGGTTTTTCACGGATGTGCAGCCGTTCCGAGCTAATGGGCTGAACTCAGCATACTCTGGTGAGGCTCCTCAAAGCTCCTCCGCTTTCTTGTCCCGCGACCAGCTGTGTGGATGCATGCTTCTGTTGCCGAGCTGCAAAGCATGCCTCAGACAAATTTTGAAACCAGATCTATAATTCAATTTTGAAAGTCTCCTTTTAGGAAAAATAACTATCATCATGTTACATCTACAAAACCAGCCCATTTAATATGTCGAGTTATTCGGTGTTGAATTTGTTAATTTCGTATAAAATCATTCGTAAATCAAAATGGATTGAGATCACATGTAAAAATGTTCTTTTTTTTTACATACCAATTTGATAAAAATCTTCAGTACCAAATTGTTGGTCTTAAGCTAAGGTCTCGTTTCTTAAATTTACTCGAATCTGTTCCGAAGACGTCACTGTTTTGTCAGTAATGTGATTTGTAGATAACTAAGGTTACTAGACGGATAAATCAAATAATTCTTTCTGCATGGTTACATAATCAGATGCAGAAGTGATTCCCTAGAATATAGATGTTAAATCACAAGATCACATAACAGATAATACACGGAGTAACAATTTATTTTTAAAAAGATTCGATGACGTGCTTACATCCTCGGAGCATGACCAAGGTTGCTCCTGCCCATCAAATGCGTGGCAACACCAGTGTGCAAAACATTTATGGAGCAGCATGAGCATGCTTCTAAGTTTTTGATGCCATTAACAAATCAAAATTTTATGGATTTTGAATTGTTGATTAAAATACGAAAGGGAGCCCCGAGAAGCAATTAAAATTCCTACCATAAAACACAGGCCTGGAAATAATTAACTAGCTACTACAATTCAGATCATGATTATGGTGAACTTTATGAAATCATTGGAAGTTAAGTTGAACTCAGAGAATTAACGCAAGATTTCAAAGTATCTCTGTTTTTTAGTATATCCTGTCAAAATGGATTCTCAGTGAACCTTTGTCTGAGCACAAAACTTTTCATGATTTTTCAAGCCCCAGAAGATGTTTAAACCGATCGTTATTGGGAAGGTTGAAACAAAATCCAAAGTTCACAAGCCTGCGGGTCCTGCGTGTCATCATTTCTCTCCTTTCTCCTTCCGAATGGGCAGTGTGGACGGCGCGGCCTCCACATTGACGCCATCAACCAGTTCAGCGTGTTCATGTTTCCACAATCCTCAATCATGTCCAGCTTCAGGAGCACAAGCGCCACCTCATCCTCCTGACCACTCCCCATTCTGTCTCTCTCGCTCTTCTCTCCGGCCCTTGGGCAGAGCTACAGCAGCAAGCATCGGTGCAGCAGCAGAGTAGCGAGCATGCGGCTTGGATCCAGCCGAAGGATACCGTAGTGAGATCCACTGAAGACTTCCCAAGCTTCAGCCGTCCCTGCCGCTGGTGAACCGTTCTGCAAACTCCGGCGACCACTCACCATCAGTGGTTTTCTGCCACTAGGTGGGCACCTGTCCTATCCTTTCCTTGTGCACCTCCTCCAGGCCCCAAGTGCTCTCACACGGACCAGACAGAAATACGGTAACACCTGATGCATAGCAGGTCCTTTTTTGTACAGCCGTTCATCGTCGAGCTGGTTTTTCACGGATGTGCAGCCGTTCCGAGCTAATGGGCTGAACTCAGCATACTCTGGTGAGGCTCCTCAAAGCTCCTCCGCTTTCTTGTCCCGCGACCAGCTGTGTGGATGCATGCTTCTGTTGCCGAGCTGCAAAGCATGCCTCAGACAAATTTTGAAACCAGATCTATAATTCAATTTTGAAAGTCTCCTTTTAGGAAAAATAACTATCATCATGTTACATCTACAAAACCAGCCCATTTAATATGTCGAGTTATTCGGTGTTGAATTTGTTAATTTCGTATAAAATCATTCGTAAATCAAAATGGATTGAGATCACATGTAAAAATGTTCTTTTTTTTTACATACCAATTTGATAAAAATCTTCAGTACCAAATTGTTGGTCTTAAGCTAAGGTCTCGTTTCTTAAATTTACTCGAATCTGTTCCGAAGACGTCACTGTTTTGTCAGTAATGTGATTTGTAGATAACTAAGGTTACTAGACGGATAAATCAAATAATTCTTTCTGCATGGTTACATAATCAGATGCAGAAGTGATTCCCTAGAATATAGATGTTAAATCACAAGATCACATAACAGATAATACACGGAGTAACAATTTATTTTTAAAAAGATTCGATGACGTGCTTACATCCTCGGAGCATGACCAAGGTTGCTCCTGCCCATCAAATGCGTGGCAACACCAACGACCAGGAGTATATGGACGAGCAGCTTGGCTGCACCTCGGGTGCACCACCCTAGCCGCTGCCATCCCTTACTTAATACAATTTAATGTCGTTACAGGTTCAACAGTGATGCCCTCATATTTTTGGTGCCCGAGGAAATACAATTTTGACACAAACTCTATCCTTCCCAAGCAACCAATAAAACTCAAGTCCTAAATTTTTCGTTAATTTCAAACTTTCCACAAAAACTCCGTGCACATGTCTCCACCAACTTTCGTTAATTTCAAACCATGTCTGATTACATTTTTCGACCGGACTTCTCCGTTTTAGCTTATGTATCACCAATTACTATAGGGCACATCAGAATAGTGTGGGAAATGGAGATTTCTGAAGATAAGGTGGGAGTTGGAGACGTGGGGAAAGAAATACTGCAATTTGTGCCAAGATTTAGTTCGTTAATGGGGCTTGCAGGGAGTTGAAATAAGGGTTCTGGTTGGTTAATGGGGTTTTGGGGACCCATGTCCCTGTGAATAATGAAACAAATGCTTACCACACAAGTAACTTACCTTTGCTTTGACCCAATATGAATTTGTAATATTTATCTTTGCATGACTTGTAATAAGATCAATGCCAGCTTTACTGAATCCTTGGGTATATTGGGGATAATCATAATTCATTCATCTATCCTTATGAACTTTATTAACTGTGTACAAACTGATGAGTTTCATGCTGCAAGCCTTAAAAATGTGTGCTGATGAGTTGCTAATTGAATTGTAGATTGAACTAGTTTATTTCACGATCTTCATAACTTTCTTGACTAGGTCTTCAAAGATGATGTTCCTTCATCATATTACCCTTTTGGGTGCAACTGGTCAGTGCATGTAACTCAATATGGGATCTGACTCAGAGGTCTCGAATTCGAATTATGGTTGCCGTGATTTGTTATGCGCCCATGGCTCCGTGCGCGGCTACCCCGACTTCAGCTAGTTCAACATGGGCTAGCTCACGCACGGCTACCTTGACTTCGAGAACACTCTCGTCTATGCTCAACAATGACACAAAGGGCTATCATTTGTATGAGAAACTTCCCAGTTTTCTCTCCAGTCACAATATTTGCACCACAACAAGCTAGAAATGTCGGGGATGCTAGTCTGCAGAGTCTATCTTTGGCTTCTTCTCCAATCTCACTGTTTGCGGTGCTCCCGCTGTTATTGGAGGGGGGCATGTTAGAGTACAATTGGTATGTTAGATTATGTATCAAGATGGCTATGCATATCTGGGGAGGTCTTTAATTTACTCCCAAATCTTGTACTATTGTATATATTCTGGCACGCAATCCTCTTTTACACTTTCTTCGTGCCAAGAGGATAGGGAAGTGCGTTGAGATGAGCCAAAGGTTTGTAACCGTGGCACCTTCTGACTGAGGTGGTAACAAAAATGGTTTACGCAACGGTTGGAGCCGTGCAAACTGGAGCCCACCAGTTATGATTCCATGCTAAGACTCGTCTAGTAGCTAGTGTGGTTATGGGAAGATGGAATATTATTGGGCCGCAAAAATAATAATAATTCTTTGGCATTATATTATCTTCAACGTTGCTATTGTATCCTTACGAGTTTTTCAAATAATAATTCGTCCTCAGGCTGTGTATACATTTACTGTTTTTAGCTGCCCAACGTTTGTTATTACTAGCCAATCAACCCGTGCAGGTGCACAGGCTAGCAATTTAATAGGATTTTAGAAAGTCGTGAATCTTTTTTTTTAATTCTCAACAACCATATGCATCCCGCCTTTATGAATTTTTTAGATCATTCATAGTAAATATATATATCTATATATATATGTAGAGAATACATATGTGTATCGTATCATTTCTTTAGGCTAAATTCCACATAACAATATGTGTTTTTTGCAAAGCTATTGAAGAAGTCTAATTATCTGCAGGTGACAATAGCCTCAGCACTGCTAACTTTTCAAGATACTTCTGGCAAGTCCACTAACTTGCATCAGCATCCATGGATGGCTAGAGCGTCATGGGCTAAGGTGGTGTGTCTCACAGACATGCCTCTTGCTACCAATGCGCAGTCACTATGGACTAATATCTTCATGTGCCTCTCTCTTATATATTGTGAGATATATTGAGCCTGATGGTGATTGGAACCAATATATGGGTCATGCAACTTATCTTGGATGGATCATCTTTAGAGAAACATGATTTATCTCTTGAAAGATTGATCACATACAGGGATGGATAACTCTGCCGCATCAGGAGATTGTGGGCGTGATCTCAATATCAGCTATAATACCTATACGTGCTCTCTTAGGCCCAGACCAAACAGGCAAGATACATCGCAAAATTGGGATTTTCAAGACCCAGATTAGTTTTGTATGTTAACTCACCGGACACCAGATGATCTGAACTTCAATTGGCGAGGGCCCTGACGGTTGCCTGTTGCTTGCTTGCTTCTACTCTGCCTACTCCCAGCTCTTCACCTCTTCCTACCAACCTTTTCTTGCATTTTCCTGCTCGTGTCCAGCAATCAACCAATGGCAGCAGAATACGGCGAGAGCGTAAAAAATCCCTTGAAGACGTGACTGCGAGATCGATCGCTCTATCATCTCATCTCTCGTTTTCCTTCTTTTCTTCTCTTTTCCTCTCTTTCCTTAATTTCTCTTCTATGTCCGTATAGAGCTGCACCAATTAGATGTGCTAAGGCAACCATGCGCAGTCTGCTATCCTCGTTGCTCATCGCCTCGCCGGCATTTCTGCTGCTCCTTGGCGGCACCTGCCTCCCCTTCCATGCAGTGCTTGAATTTCGTTGCATGGCTTTCTTGGCAGCTCCATGCAGATCGGATTGAGATCGAGGGTGGTCTGAATTGATTCTTTGAAGGGAGGGACGGTACATGAGGAGGATGGATTTGATACATGAGGATGCGGCCAGATGTTTATGTTAGATTATTTGTCTTGAATTAATTAAAGTGTATACGTATGGCTATTGGACTTAGCACCACGTGAATATGAACTTCTCAAGAATATCCTGTTTGGATTCACATGGTTACGTTGTTGATCAATGGTAAGGACTTATCGGCCATGCAAACCGACGGCCAGATGTTTTGCATTTTTGTGGTAATTTGTAGGATTTTCTACAATTAATGTGGAACCACCATGCCATTATGAGTCAAAAAATAAAAATAAATTTGAATAAAAAATAAGAAAGTACAGAGGTCTATTTCAAACTCAACTGAAAATAAGTAAACT
>LAPY01000531.1:89588-116240 GCA_000970635.1 Eragrostis tef | reverse complement strand
CGGCCGCCCCCCCCCCTGCCGCTGCCGCTTGCGACGCCGTGGCGCCGCACGTTCCCTCGCCCGTCCGCCTGCTCGCGCCGCACGCTCGGCCGCTCGCAACGCCGTCGCGACGCACGGTCACCCGCCCGTCTGCCTGCTCGCGCCGTCCGCTCCGGCCCCAAAATTGCAGAACCCATCGGACCTTGTGCTCCCCTGCGCATACAGCCGGCCTTCCGTCCTCGCCTAAAAGCTGCTAATTCCCCGGTCTCGCCTGGAGCGTCAGCAGCATCAGCACAGGTACTCTCACATCTGCCCTTTCTTGATTTATTTTCAGATAACTCTACGGCATGCACTGGATCCCGAATCCTTCCTCTGCATTTGTGCTCTGTGGTACATGAGCCTTACCAGGCTTCAATCATGGCCTCACGACTCATATGCCTGCTCCAATTTGCTAACCATGTGCACAATTTGACTGTTAATATGGCCTTGTCCTTCTATTTTGTCCTGCTGGTTTCTTTCGTGTAGGCTGTAGGCAGTTTTTTAATTTCGATTTCTTAGTATTCTACTAGTATAAAATTCAGTTGTCTTGACGGTATATGGACCTAAACTGTAATATAAATTTCATATTTGTTTAGCATCATTTGCCTATGAATGTACAATTGATGACTTAGTTGTAGCTTCCACCAGCCTTACAAATTCAATGCATTGCTAACATTTGGTTTACGCAGCAAATGGATGCACCTTGTGTCAATATCATATTTTACCACAATGGTGCTTTCTCAAAGAGAGGTGATTTCACTTATGAAGGAGGCAAAGTCTCCATTATTCGTGATGTCGATAAGGACTTAATGTCATACTTCCATGTAGTTGAGTTGGCTAAAACTGTAGGCTACAAGGATGGTGATAGTCTCTATTATGCCATCCCTGGTCGTCCTCTTCAATATGGAATAGACCTGCTCAGAGATGATGCATCTGTTTTTGAAATGATGAAGCATGCAAATCAAACCAAATTTGTTGAGATTTACATCCAACAAAATGAACATGCTGTTGTCGGCAATCCAACAATTGCTGAGCCCACTCACCGTGCCACAAGGCCCACAACCAATGAGGTATTGTAGCTTGTTTAGAAAATGTATCCTATGCCTGTATGTATATTCATTTTTTTCCCATGTTTCCATTATAGTTTTTGTGTGACATTGTGTGCTCATTTTTGGTGTGTCCCTTGTGTGATTTACAATTAGTTGTAAGCATTTTGCTCATTTTTGTGTCATGTATGCAATCTGAAAAAAACTGTGTTACCTTATTTTATTTGACAGAATGGTCCGACCTCTAACAAAAAGAGCGATACTAGTTCTGTGCAATGACATGAGACGTCGTAGATTGAATATTTTGATCATGCTGCTGCACGCACTTTTGCTCCATGGATGGCATGGATAAGGAAACATCAGTATAGGATGGTCAAAGAGCCTTGTTGGTTTGAGATATGATATACGAAAGTGACATCCTATGTGTCGAGAACCTTCGGATGGATAGGCGCTGCTTCTGGACATTATGTTCGTTGGTCAAGGACATAGGGGGTTTAAGGGCTACTAGGAACGTAAGTGTCGAGGAAATGGTTGCAATGTTTTTGCACATACTAGCTTATGACGAGAAAAGTCGATCCATGAGAACAGATTACCAAAGATCTATAGAGACCATAAGTAGGCACTTCAATAATGTGTTAGCTGCCGTTCTAAAGCTATGGAGGGTGCTACTAAGGAGTCCTCAACAAATCCCAGAAAATTGTAAGGATGAAAGGTGGAAGTGGTACAAGGTAAAACTTTGAAACGTATTATATAGTCATGTTATTTAGTTTTTGGCGCACACTGACTAATGAACATATCTGTTAAAATGTAGAACTGCTTAGGTGCTCTAGATGGTACCTACATTAAGGTTAGAGCGCCAGTTGTTGATAAGCCACGATACCGTTCAAGAAAGAATGACATTGCCACTAATGTTTTGGGGGTCTCCGCACCGGACATGCAATTTATATACATATTAGCTGGCTGGGAAGGTTCAGCTGCTGATGCAAGGGTACTCCGAGATGCCTTGTCAAGACCAAATGGTCTCAAGGTTCCTCGTGGTAAGCAAGTTTATAAAATGACCATATACTTGTAATTAGTAACAATAGTGATTATAAAGTATTGTCTGTAAATGTAGGTTCCTACTATCTTGTCGATGCGGGGTACAAAAATTGTGAAGGATTCCTTGCTCCTTATCGAGGACAGCGTTACCACTTGAAAGAATGGAGTAATCCACCTACGAAGAAGGAGGAATTATTTAACATGAAGCATTTGTCAGCCAGAAATGTGATCGAAAGGACCTTTGGGCTTCTAAAGCTACGTAAGAGGAGTTTATTGGAAGATGAACATTTTGAAGCTGCCTTTTCTAGTGTTTCCAAGTCTCTGCAGTGCCTTGTCGAAGTTGAAAAGGAAAATACTGCTGCCATGAAAGATATCAAGAGTGCATTAGTGCATGAAGTAGAGGCACAAAAGAAAATTGATGCCCAGGGTGATCAGTTGTTTGAAGCGCTGTGTGCACTCCCTGGTTTCACTGATGATGAAATTGTCAAGGCTGCATGCATCATTGGTAAAGATGTGGAGATGTTGAAGCTATTTTTTAGAGCCCGAGCTGACAAGAAAGGTGCATTTGTGCGTCATGTGCTTGCAAGTGGTGAAAACTAATTATTTGGCGTGCAGCTGGGCAGATCTTTTGCTAGAGATGATGTTCCAAGATGGTCTTTTGCTTGTATATATACTATAACCTGCAACGGCTGTCATGACGACATGCTTGCTTATGGATGGTTAGAACTTGTTATTTTGGTCTGACGTGTGGTGTCAGCAAGGGATGGTATGCGTAGAAGGTGACTTGTTATTTTGGTCTGACTAGTATGCAGCTAGGACTGCTATTTGTATATTTTGTTTTATATAGGGTAGATGGCCGCTTCTCATAACACACTGCTGTAATACACTGCTTAATAATGCTGTAATGAACATATATTTGCGGAAGAGAGAGTGCATGAACAATGTGGTCAAACGCCAGCTTAGAAATTTCAGCATCTTCATGTTTTGTCTGACATACTTTTCTATTGAAAAAGTGATTGAAATAATTCCTTTTCACCTTTCAAACAGGGGCATTTGTGGACATTGTAATTTATATCCTTGTACATGTCCTATAGCTGGTCAAACATGGGAATAGGAAATGACCATTATATCCCACCTCTAAACCTGCTTCTCATATCCCATGCCATATCCCAATCCAATTACCTATTCCCCAAACCCAATATCCAAACGCCACCAAAGAGAGGCCCGCGCGACGGGCTATCAGCTCAGCAGTGGCTCGGTAGAGGGGCGTGGCTTGGACGCCAACCCGCGCGTCCTTCCGACCAGCCCGTAACTTTTCTTTTTAAAAAATTTCATTCCTATTAACTTTTCAAGTTTGGAAAGTTTCGACACAATTTTTTTTAGAAACTTTGTCTCAAAAACTTTTGTATGAAAAGTTTCGGTACAACTTTTCTAGAAACTTTTATATAGAAAGTTTCGCTGTAACTTTTTACGTAACTTTTGGTGTAACAAAACTTTTCCTCAAACTTCTTCCCCGCCCCGAGCCCACCCACGTGCGCTGGCCCCACGCGGCAGGCAGCACGCGCGGACGGAAATGCGCGCTCGCGCGTGGATAAGGAATCCCGGTGGTAGAGCGCGCCCATAATTGCGTTGATGGCCTGAGCCAAGACACTCATTTTTTATTTTTATTTTTTGCGACCATAATTGTCTTTTCTTTTTTTTTAAATAAACTATTTTAAAAGCTAGATTAAAGTTAGCCTTTGAAAACACATTAAGATACCATGTAAAAATTGAAATGAAAGGAGTGCTTATTAGATATCGTTTTAGACATCTACACCGAGACCTAAAGGAACCATTCAAATGACCCTGTTACCCTTGGTGAATGAGCTGCACGGTCTGGCCTTCTACATGCTGCTTTGCAGCCTTTTTCTCCCACCTCATCGTCTGCAGGTCCACATGCTATTAAAGAAATAAGAAAAAGTCAGCCAAACCATTCCCCATCTTCTCCTACCTCTTACGGGCTCCCTTCTCTCCCCGTCCCCATCGACCATCTCTCTTAATTACATCGATTCAATCTTGAGAACCAAATAGAGTGCAAAGGATATACATGCAGCCAAAGCAAAAAGCAGTATGTGTCGGCCGCTTGCTTTGAGTCTGAATTCTACAATCAGACTTAGAATCTAAAACATAATTCACAATCTATTCAAAACTAGCTTTTATCTAAAACAAACACCTTTCAGATTTTATCCTCAGTCCAAAAGATGAATCGTAAGAATCATAAGCTCATTCAAAGGGGGGCGTAGTCTCTTTGCTCTACGTAGATGTCCTAAGACGTTTTTGTTGTTGTACACGCTATGGTAATATTTCTTTTTTATTACTTGATCAAACAGATAAAACCAGCCCATATTTCGCCTATTTTACATGCCTGCATAGATATACAGATAGCTTCTGACATGTGACATACAACGGACTGGCCGGACGAAGTCCCTCTTGAGATCTTTCGTTGATCCAGGCGATTTTGGGAAGGACTCCGCATTCTCCCACAAAAGGCCAGGCCTTGAGTTTATACAGCTCTATGTTGCGGTAACGGCAATCTTCATGCCCCTCTCGCAGTCACCTGGCATACTGGAGACGAAGAAGGACATGCCGCGAGCGAGTGTGATGCGGTCGTCGCCCGAGATCCACACCGTAACGTTGCCGGAAACCTGGCACATGGATTACTGTACGTTACTCACCTTCACCACGCTATGCGCGCCCGGCTTGTAACGGAACACTGTACCCATGCCGGCATACATGTTTCATAACATGAAATAATTTAGCATCCTTCGATAGGTGAACGAACAGCTTGTGCAACGGGGATGGATGAGGGGAAAACAGGACATAGGGAGAATATCACCGGCCTCGAAAGGCTTGTAATTTGGCCACCCCAGTACACCGAAGCTCCACCCGGCATTATCACCGACAGGCCACAACCTTGACGTTCCAGCCTCCATTCCAACGCCTCCACCTTCTTCACGTTGTGCGAACACCATTACACAAAGCAACACTAACCATATCTTCCGGCAGGTGCTGCTTGCCCGTGCCATTCCTACGGAGCAGGGCACAGGAGAATCTCAGTTTCTTGGGAGGAGGCCTTTTGAACAGACTACTACGAACAGAAGTATATATGCTACATATGAGATTGAACATTCGTTTTAATCAATAGTCAGAGGTTGGGTGGAAGAGAACCGATGCATTGATAAAGGAGTGGAGATTTGGACCCCCAAGGCCTCAACAGCCACTGCCTCTCGTGCCTAGCTTTATTACATGCGATCCTAGCTTGAATGGATATTTGATTGATTCTATAACATATCATGACATTTATTTTCTTCCAAACAAGGATATATCAAGAAATGATATGCTCATTGTAGCGTGTATGCCAGGTCTTCAGCAAAATAATGATTCTTTTTATTATATGGCTATATATTTGTACATCTGAGAGCACGCAGTTTGATACTGGAGTCAATGTCTGTCTCTAATGTTCTCTTCCTCATCTGTAAACAACTCATGGATATAATAGCCTATCTCTAACAGTCTCATGACATCTTTCTTTAGAATATCTTCCTCAAGCTAAGGCTCGTCAGACATCATCCTCAGATCCTAGAAGCTTAATCGGTTCCAACACTGACTGACAGTGTTTCCATGTCGAGCATCTTTGGAACCAGACAAAGCTTTCCAGCATGAGGTCACCACCAGAAAACATCCTTCACCGGGTCATATGCAAAGAAAAACTCACCATTTGATACCAAAAATTATTATTCGAGCGGTACGCACAAATGGTATCATGTGTATACAAGATTTAGTGCTGTCCAAGTTATAACAGTGGTATCCTTATCGCAAAAAAAAAAAAAAAAAACTGTGGTAGCATCCAAATGTCGTAGAAAAGCATGTCCCTGGAAGGGAATGACATGCTGAAGAGATACGAGCGACGTGATAGCTAGGCAACGCTGTCACCTGTTTTTGCTCAGCATGGCACATCATCGAATGGAGCGACGGGAGAGAGGAATGTGGGTAGAGAAGGCAGTTAGCATTAGTTTATTTTGTTTTTGGAGAAATTTGCTGTGGCACACCATAAAAGCGATCTGTTGTTTGGTCTAACACACCGAAGATTGGAATTTAGCCCTGACATTGTACAAATTTATGGTTCTTAGTCACAACACATTAAAACAGCTGAGAGTGATATTTTCAACATTTTATCTCATTACAAGAAATACATTACAAATTAAAACTATTCACAAAATACACTTTTGTACTTTCTATTCATGTGATTTCTTATAGATTTTTTTGTCAACTGTTCACACAACTTTTCAGTGGGAACAATCTTTGTTTTTTCAGCCAAACAACGTGAAAGATCTACAAAAAATCAGGCTCCGTTTGGAACAAAGGAATGAAAAACAAAGAAACGGAAAAAAAACACAGGAATAGAAAAAGTAACAAAACCGCAGGAATCTGAAACAGAGGAATGGATAACTTGATGTGTTTGGAATGCAGGAATGAAAACACAGGAACATATGCCTTAGAACTAAATAAGATTATTGCATTAGAACTAAATAAAATTAATAACATCTTGCCATCTTTAAGTACTCATCACTTCTTTAGGTAACCCATTCCTTTGTTTTTCGGTTGCGATCTTATCTCTTACCTCAACCATTCATCATCATTTTTGAGTTTCTTTTTTCACACCGATTAATTATGATAGTTAACCCGATTATTAAATCCCCAACATGTTTCCAGCCGATGTAGTTAGCAACCCACCAACACCAAAAAAAAAATATTCAATCTGAGATGCACATGCACGTACAATGGACTGCGGCCCCGGCCGCTAAACGTGATTTCCAACATGGTTGGCCTCGCCTTCAGTCGGAGGAAAATTTCCAACAGCTTTGAGTGGAGGTTTTGTTTCCTCCATTTTGTGTAGGAAACCAAGCCTTTCCAGAGGAAAGGAAAGCTCCATTCCTCCATTCCAAACACCATGTGATGTCAGCAAAACATAGGAACCAGATTCCTTTGAAATTCCTCCAAAAATCCTCCAATCCAAACAACCCCTCAATTAGGGGAAGGGGGGTGATGTAACACTTTATCTTTCTGCAAAGTTTTAGGTTGTACGGTATTTCATGCAAAGATATTTTTTTTTGAAAATGCCACTTTCTGTTTTTTTTTAGTGTGATGTGGCTAAGAATCACAAATTTGTAGTGTGCCATGGCTAAATTTCTATCTTGGCCACAAACCACATTTTTGCGGTGTGACACGTCAAATTTCACCTTTCTTCTTTTTAGGCTTAACATCCTTCACCGAGTCATATATATGCTAAACTATTTTTTTTTAATTCTTCTGATGTATCACTACACTTGCAAAGATTTGACTGCCACTTATTTGGGAGGGAAAAACACAACAAACATTTGGTACAAGTTCTGTCTTGATCGGAGTGAGGGCCACATCAGTCGAGGTACACGACATAAGAAATAGTTAGTGCACCTCATCTTCCGCCAAGCGCTGGTTTCCTTTACCTTGTTCTCTCAGAGGTTAAATTGATCATCAGCTATAGGCCATTAACGATAAAATTGGACACAACTTGCAACCAGACCAGTTGGACGATATCAGAAGTCAAATGTGTCATGGTATGTGGAAACATAACTTGGCACCATTGTTTCTTTTCCTTTCCTGGTGTCTCCCTACTCCCATGCAATGCACATATCTGTTTCCTGTATCTAGTCACCTCTTGTTAATTTTGTGGTTAACACCTACCCTCTGAACTGCCATGGATGTTGTTCAGTATAAAAGTGGGGTGAACATATGGCGTCAAAACGTAGACGCATGGAACTTGTTCTCCACTTACATTTTTATCTCGAGGGATTTTGCTGCGTGGACTTCAGCTTTTCTTGTGACGTGACGCTTCTTTGAGGTGAATTCTGCACACTCACTAAAGCTGAAACCAAAAAAATCGAATACAGACCCATGCTTATTTTTTGTTTTATGCAGTAAAAGTGTTACAGTGCATAGTGGTACGACCCGGCTCGCTATACCAGTGAGCCCAAATCGCTAGCAAGGTCACATCGGCCGCTATCCATAAATGCCTAACCAGAGCAACAATCAAGGTCATGAGCCATCTTCATCCAAAAAGTAGAATGATAGATGAGGTTCCCTTCAGCTTTTAAGATGTGCTTCTATATCATTAATATCCGATGTAGAACCAAACCAAACTGAACATTGCATATTTTTGTGGAAGAATTTCTCTCAGGGAGTGCACAAGCATTCCATGGATCTTCATGTGAAGAAACCTAACAACAAACACAAATCCCCTGAGGCTACAGAGCTCAACGCCACTACTATTATGTCAGAAAAATGTTGTGCCAGATCTGGCAGCGCGGAGGTGGTGGCACGGCGGCGTTGGTGTGGCGAATGGGCCGAGAGGGCATGCGGCTATAGCTAGAGAGAGCGGCTTGACGGGAAAACCTCTAGTTTTTTTATTCGATCCAATTATATTAATTATGATCCTCCCATTATACGAGAGGGAGTTGAGTTGACTCCTACTCCAAATTCTATATGAAGTCCTAACCGACACAATCTCTTAATTTTCTGCTCGTGCGTCCGTACTATTGCCCTATCAAGTACTACCTGTATTGCCCGCCGTGTGGATCCCACTTCCTTCATCAGCCTGTTTAAGCTGTTGTCTTCTCTTTGCTAAAAGAGTTAACCCAAAGTTTAGTGGTGTTTGACAAACTATAGGCTTATATGTTGGTCTTTCTCTCACTAGACTAGCAAGATGTGACTATAAAATCCTATTCACGCACACTAGTGCACATAGACCACTTGATGCTAAACTCAAATGAGCCTGGACGTCACAAACAACCCCCACCTCCACCCTCCTCGAAGGACCCGGCATCCTCGTTAGAACACCGCTACAATATGTCTTAGTGGGCAAATGATCAGAAATGTTCCTCTCTTGGCACACATTTGTGTCCAGTGTAAGGCTATTTATCATGTTGTGTTTCATTTACAGGGCTCACACACATCATGTGTCATATATCTATACCCCTAATCTATGCGTCCGTGTAACCGTGAGAGTCGTCTCAGATACTATTTGTAACTTCCTAGGTCTAATTCACGTAAGAAGAACTATGTGGCCGTCCTGCAATCAGTCAGGCCAACAGGCCACCGCCCCTGGCGTAGTCTCTTTGCTCTACGTAGGTGTCGTGAAAAGACGTTTTTGTTGTAGTACTACACGCTATGGTAACATTTCTTTTTTATTACTCGATCAAACAGATAAAACTGGCCCATTGCGCCTATCTTACATGCCTGCATAGATATAAAGATAGCTTCTGACATATGATCTACATACAACGGACTGCCCGGCCAAATTTATATACCCTCCACCGCGCGCGCGGTGACGGCGATCTTGATGCCCCTCTCGCAGTCACCTGGTATTCTACGTAGATGTCGTGAAAAGACATTTTTGTTGTACACGCCATGGCAATATTTCTTTTATTACTCGATCAAATAGATAAAACCGGCCCATTGCCCCTATCTTACATGCCTGCATAGATATATATAGATAGCTTCTGACATTTGACATACAACGGACTGGCCGGACGAATTTATGTACGCTCTACCACACGCGCGGTGACGGCGATCTTCATGCCCCTCTCGCAGTCACCTGGTAAATTGGAGACGAAGAAGGACATGCCGCGAGCGAGTGTGACGCGGTCGTCGCCGGAGCTCCACACCGTGACGTTGCCGGAAACCTGGCACAGGGCGTACTGTACGCTGCTCACCTGCACGACGTTATGCGTGCCCGGCTTGTAATGGAACACTGCTCGTCATACATGTTTCATATCACGAAATAATTTAATTAGCATCCTTCGATAGGCGAGCAGCTTGTGCAACGGGGAGGGGTGAGGGGAAAACACGACTTACGGAGAACATCACCGGCCTCGAAAGGCTTGTAATTTGGCCATCCCATGACACCGAAGCTCCACCCGGCATTATCACCGACATGCCACACCCTTGTCTCTTCAGCCCCCATGCCAACGCCTCCACCTTCTTCACGTTGTGCGAACACCATTACACAAAGTAACACTACCCATATCTTCCCGCAGGTGCTGCTTGCCCGTGCCGTTCCCATGGAGCAGGGCACAGGAGAATCTCAGTTTCTTGCGAGGAGGCCTTTGAACAGACTACTATACTACCAACAGAGGTATGCTACATATGATTCAACGTTCGTTTTAAAAAATACACACATGTTGGGAGGAAGAGAACTGATACACTGATAAAGGAGTGGAGATTTGGACCCTATGGCCTCAACAGCCACTGCCTCGTGTCTAGCTTTATTACATGCGATCCTTGAATGGATATTTGATAGAATGATTCTATGATGACGTATCATGACATTTATTTTCTTCTACACAAGGATATATCGAGAAAGGTCTTCAGCAAAATAATGATTCCTTTTATTATGGCTATATTTGTACATCTGAGTGCATGCGTGCATGCTATTTGATACTGGAGTCAATGTCTGTCTCTAATGTTCTCTTCGTCATCAATAAACAACTCATGGATATTATAGCCTATCTCTAACAGTCTCTGGATATCTTTCTTTAGAATATCTTCCTCAATCTAGGCTCATCACACATCATCCTCATATCCTAGAAGCTTCATCGGTTCCCACACTGATGAACTCATCCTCATATATAAGTCTTTACTCGTAGTGTTTTTAGATCCAGCACACTTGCAAGAATCAAATTTAGCCCTGACACACTACAAATTTATGGTTATTAGCCACAACATATCAAAACAGCAGAAAATGATGTTTTCAACTGTTTTATCTCATTACAGTAAATACATTAAAAATTTAAACTATTCACAATGATGCACTGTTGCATTCTCTATCCATGTGGTTTTCTACAGATTTTTTTGTTAACTGTTCACATAATATTTTTGGAAACAATATTTGCTTTTTTCAACCAAACTACGTGAACAGTTGAAACAACTTCTACAAGAAAAATAACAAAAAGTCACATGGGTAGAGAATGCAACACTTTATCTTTGTGCAAATCTTCAAGTTGTATTGTATTTTGTGCAAATAGATATTGTTTTTTAAAATATCACATTCTGTTTTTTTAGTGTCTTATAATCAAAGTCCACATACTGCCTGCTCGTGCATGAACTTATTGCTACAATGTGATGTTTCCTTCAGGTTAATGCTGACAATCTCCACAGCAAGAGGACATGGCATCTATCACGCGCCCAGGAGTCTATTTTTCCTGACTCAACTTTCCTGATTTAATCACTTATTTCCTAATTATTGCAGTCCGTCGTCGACTCAACTTTCGAAGACTAATGGCTTCACATTACAGTGGAACTCATTGGTAGTACACATTGAACGGTTTAGGATTCCTCGTTGCTTTATCTTTTCAGGGTAAATTGTTACATTCTAGGTGGAAGATTTTCATGTTGATTCTGTGGCTTAATAACTGCAGACCCAGATAAAAAATTTCATTCATAAATCATAAGTGCTCTATTATGTTGCAAGGGATGGACCGAATGTACAATTCTTTTACTATTCAGTTGAGTACTGTATTATTCACGTTCCAAGTACTGTTCTTGTATTGTTCAGTGCATCAGTCATAGAAACAGGAGAACGTGCAGGATTTGCAAACTCGAGGCCTGTATCTATAATTTTACAGCAACAAAATCATCAGCGAAAAATATTTTTTCCCGCTAAGAATGACTATTGCAGTAGCAAAAGGCTTGTGTAATCAGAGTTGCACAGTCCAGTACTTATGGGTCCACCAACAAATCAGCATGAACGGCAACATGTCTCTCGTTCTGCAAAAGAGACCCTTTAGTATGATTCGATAAAAACAGCCAAATCAACTGTTTTCAGCAAGCCTTGTTTGCCTAAGCCGTCGCTGGCAGGCGCGCTCGAATGCCCTCACCACCCACGGGTTACCGCGGCAAGGTGGGCCTCCGTGAGTAGGGCGTGCCTGTGCACTCGAGCGTTATCAGGATGTGAGCGGCACGACCTTGTCGGAGCTGAAGAGGAAGACTGCGATGGGGTGCCCTCTTCCCGGCGTTGCTCCTCGCAGGAGTCACCTCCTTCTTGGCTTCCTCCCTCGTGACCGCCAAACTGTGCTCCTGGCCGCTTTGCTTGTCTGCCAGCTTCACGTTGGTCTTCGCCGCCTCCGGCACCCTAGCGACAACGCTGCTAGGGCCGTTCCCGCCCGTACTAGAGCTTACATCCCTCTACTTCTCATCCTCATCCCGTTCTTGGAGAAGAGGGAGGACAAATATGTCCTTGCCACTGCGGATGGATATGATGACAGTGGAGTAGAGGTTACACTCGCAGGCCTTGCGAAGGCTCCCCTCGTTGATCAAGTTCTGGCCCCAGCACACCATGATCGGGCCAGTCTTGCCTGTTGTTGCAAAGGTTGAGACATGACCACACAAAAGGTGAGTACCAAGGCTAGACGATCTGCCATTTTACTTGCCATGGCCATCGAAGAAACCACTAGCTAGCTTGTGTACCTTCACTAGTGTTGAAATGTTGATGGATTCATAGCTTTCCTCCTCCGAGCTCATGCTTTTATATTACACACTGCTCACCACGTTCACAAACAAGCGACGCACGGGAACCATTTTTTCAGACGCAGGGAATACTTATCTCAGAAAGTACAAACGCGTTCATGTCAAACTACTGATGTTGATAGCTTCTTGATTTTTTGACAATTGACATATATTACATGCTGTACTCACCGGTTCGGAAATCTGCTAGCTCAACTGCCAAGGTCACCTTTTCTACTCCTCCCGTCTCATGTAAAATATTTCAACTTTCCTCGCTAGTAAAAGACAGAGATGGAAAACATAAATACTTGATTGAGTTATTTTAGGTATTCAGCGTCCCTCTCTTTTTCTGACGGACATTACCATACATCAGCAACAAAAGTTTTTTTTTTCTTTTGTGTGAGGGATCAGCAACAAAGGTTTATAGGTTGGGTACAGATGACGAACATACGTTGCTATTTAGACCTTCATATATTGGGATCGCCCAAGTGATCCAAGACGAGTTGTCCCTAATGGTATTAAAAATGATCATATTTATTTCTTATCAGTACTGAGAAATGTTATATCCCTGTGAGCCTCTTATTTTTGTTGACGAACATCACTAAAGCACATACGGAATCACCCCCACATCTACTTCACAGACCAAAAAATCAAAACATATCTTTCGTTCCTCTCTGTTTCTAACAACCACGCCATTACCCTAGTTCGTTTCAATCTTTGTCACCAAATCTCCACCGTTGCCACGCCTCCCTCCCCCGCACACATCATGCTCACTTCAAAGACCTCTGTTGCCTTTCCTTTCTCAAACTTGTGGCGCAACCCATTCTCTCTTGCAACTGTCTCCAATCCCGGCATGGTGATTTTCTATGCCACTTGGGCGAGCTGATCCACGGCAGACAGATCTGGCCTCTAGACTCATGGTGGCCAGATCCATGGCGGTGCAATCCATATCGATAGTACTAAAAACAGGATCAGATTTGCAAACATTTGATGAAAAGGTAAGGAATATACATCTTTTTGCATATGTCATTTAACACTCACTACCCCATGTCCAAGCTTTCTCTACACTCTCTACTGTCGGCAAAAGTCATCTATACCGACATAAAAAGTGTTGGCAAAGACTTTCCCGACATAACAAAAACAGTCACGGTAGCAGTCGGGAAAACCTTTGCCGACAGATGATCTGCAGTTCATTTTTTGCCTTATGCCGACAGTCCATAAAGCAAGACCATTTTTAGAATTGAGCCTAAAACAGGACTGGTTTTGCAATTGCCCCAAATATATATTACAAGTTATACTTGGACTGGGTTACGGTACGTACTTAGAGCTGTACGCTTCATGATGCTATTCCCTTGACGGCCCTGCTCTGTCCTGTCTGCAGCATAAGTACCTGCTCCACAGCACGATCCCGCCGTAGTTCCATGACCCCTGCACGACAGGCAGCACCTTCGACACAAGCTTCGCCTGCTTCACTACCCATTCCAGACAGCGTCTGCCGCAGCTGGAAGCCCAACGTACACGGAGCTCCGAGGAAAGTTGCTGGTCCACTTGTTCCATACGCGGGCGAACGCAGCTTCGTTGCCGGCCCAGTAGCTGTAGACGGGGTTGTTGTGGAACTGGAGGTGCACGCGGTCGAAGAGCTCCCCTTCAGGAGCGCGTCCCCCAGCATCCGGTCTGGGAACGGGCACTGGAGCGCCACCGTGATCCGCACCTTCTTCTTCCCCTTCTTTCTGTACTCTCTTGAGGTACGTACCATACGAGATCGTTGTAGTTTTTGCTGCTCCAGATCTTGATGTCAAAGTCGACGCCATCCAGCACAGCGTTGCCGAATGGCCGGTAATTGGAGCGGCCTCCGAGGTAGATGTCTTCAGCAATTGGGCTTCAATCAGCTGGCCCATGTAGCCCATCTAGGCCTTAATATGCATCTGAGATGCCGTAGACCACTCATTCCCTCACGCACGCTACCAGGAACCAAAAAACAAATCCTCCACGCACGTTCGCTGCCAGTAGCAGCTGCCGCCGCCTCCTCCATCGATTAGAAGACTCCGCTGCCTCACAATCGAAGAACGAGCTGCAGCCGGGGATGGAAGAAGCGGAAGAACGGGCGGCTGGAAGGAAGAGTAAACAGGCGCCCCTGGATTTGGGCCGATTGGATCTCGGCGAGCGGCGACGGAGCGCTCTCACGACGGACAGAACGCGATATGGCAGCGCCGGGCAGGCGCTCTCACTAGCGGCGCTCGATTTGAGGTGTGTCTGGGAAGTTAGGATCTCTCCACAGCAGGCCCACAAGCTCTCCATCGACCGCCATCGCTCTGGTTCCCGGCAGAAAGCGGGAAAAAAGCGTCGCTTTTCTCCGCTTTTGGTCGCTTACGCCGTTCACCGCTTATCAGCAACAATTTCGCGAAGGCAACGCGGTAAGCGCGCCTAGGCGCCGCTTTTTTTAAACACTGTCTACACCTCAATGTGATGGCGGCAAGCTAGGAGGGGTTCTCCCTCTCGACGAGGTGGCGGCCGGTGTTGGCCGGGTCTGCCGTTATGCAGATCAAGGCGGTGGTGGCGGTTCGTCATCATTCCGCTACATAAGGCCGCCAGAATGCTGAGTTGGACTGTGATCCTTATGTTCTCCTTCCGCTTCGCTCCATCTGCCTGGAAGACTCCAGTGGGTTTTGCTCGCGCTCATCTTGATGCTCTGATGGTGATCAAAGGTTGATGAGGTGGCGGCCGGTGTTGAACGGATTTGCTCAACCTTCGCAAATCAAGGCGGCGGAAGCCAGATTTTGTGGTTGCTGATCCGCCTAAGAAGACCGCTGGGAGCAACATCGGGTTGCGATTCATTCTCTTAACCCGTCCTACTCCCTCCTCTACAACGACCTGAGGTACCACGTCCATACTCAAATCAGTGCCATGATATTACGATGGTAGCTATTTTTGGATGGTCCTTGCAAGCAATTACATGGGCGATGAGAAAACTCAATCGATACTGGACGCAAGCAATCTTTAGTACCGATTACCCATGTACTAAAGTCAATTCTTATCTTTTGGTTGATGTAATAAACTAGGCTATGTGTGTGTAGGCTTTATGCAAGCACACAGAGGCTGGAATGTAATTCCATTTTCTAAAAAATGTGAAACTACTGATGTTGATAGCTTCTTGACTTGTTGTCAGTTGATATACTAGTTAGTGTGTGAATGAAAATTCTGGTATTTATAGAACTTAGTAAGCAAGTGAATTTTCCAGGGCCATTGAAAATAAGATGTAGGAGCCTTCTGAAACAAGCAATGTTTGATTTAGCATTTCCCATATAAGCACAATATCGCATTAGGACTCTCATCATCCATACAACACACCTCCATGTTTGATCTCCAGACGAACGACAAGAGGATTTGTTCGCAGATTTGTCTTTCATAGGCCCTTGTTCTGGCATCAATGGCCGATTCCCCTCCCATGCATCGTCTGGCAGCACTAGTGGCTGATTATTATGTCATACTCTGCGATATTGGGTCACCTTAAAAAACACGTGAATTTTCATTTTTCCTATATTACTTGCACCTAAAAGAAATCCTAACATAAATCTGCTCGACTGAAAAACAGATGTTGGAGCCTTCAAAAACAACCAATGTTGCATTTAGCATTTCCCATATAAGTAAGCCAATTGTTGTATTATTTATAGTTAAGATATGAGTTTGTCGGTTGTAGGCTGTAGTAGTCTATTCAGAGGTTGAAGCTGGGATATTGTTTTCCCTCATATTAGAAAAAATATATGTCATGTCTGTTAGCAAATAGATATATAACAGACATAATCTTATTGAACACAAAAATCCCCATTTATTACAAGTGCTACATGGACTGGATACATGCATCACATACTAATATAAATATTCTGGAAGCACACGCCAATAAAGCTATATATGCTTCACAGCATAAGTATTTATTGTATAAAGCCCCCCGCGCACATGACGCTATGCCATGCATGCGTGAGGCTTTATTTATTCTGCACACCACGTACGGGGATCGAACTCGAGATGACCACAAACAATCCGACACTCGCCGCCGGCGACATGACAGCTGCGAGCTCGGTATCACACACATATATATGTACATCACACGGCACGTTTGACGGCCCTGCTGTACCCGGTCTGCACGTCCGAGTACCTGTTCCACAGCACGATCCCACCGTAGTTCCATGACCTCTTCACGATGGGCAGGACCTTGTATTTCAGCGTCGCCGGATCCACGTACCCGTTCCAGGCGGCATTTGGATCAGCTGGAAGCCCCAGGTAGACGGAGCTCTGAGGAGGAAGGTTTCTGGTCCACTTGTTCCACGCGCGGTCGAACGCCGCCTCGTTGCCGGCCTGGTAAGCGCAGGTAGGGTTGTTGTAGAACTTGACGTGCACGCGGTCGAAAAGCCCCTTCCGGAGAGCCTCCCCCATCATCCGGTCCGGGAACGAGCACTGCAGCGCCGCCGTGACGCACACCTTCTTATAATTATTCCTCTTGCTGTTGTAACCCTTGAGGTACTTCGCGAGGTAGTCGTAGTGCTTGGAAGTCCCAATCTCGATGTCAAGTTCGACGCCGTCTAGTACTACGCCGGTGCCGAATGGTCGGTAATAGGAGTTGCCACCGAGGTAGTGGTTCCAAAGGTAGTCTGCAACGGCATTGGCGTCCTCCTTGAAGAAGGAGTTCTGGCCATTGCCACCGCGGATGGAAAGGACAAAGGAGGACGAGGATGTTCCTAGACTGGCAGTACTTGACGTCGCGCCCGACCTCGCTCAATGAGTGACCAACGATGTTGAGATTGTAGTTGCCGCCGCCGAAGTTGGTGAGGAAGGAAATGATGACGGTGGAGTAGAGGTCGCTCTCGCAGGCCTCGCGAAGGCGTCCCTCGTTCCAGTCCTGGCCCCAGTACACCGTGATCTGGCCGGTCTTGCCTGCCGCTGCAAAGGTTGCGACGGAGGAGATGACCACACAGAAGGTGAGGGCCAAGGCCAGACGAGCTGCCATGGCCATCGAAGAAGCCACAAGCTAGCTTTTCTACCTTCACTAGTGTTCGAATGTTGGTGGATGCATAGCTTTCCTGCTCCGAGATCGTGCTTTTATATTGCACGCTCCACTCACCACGTTCACAAACAAGGGACACACCGTATCCATTGTTTGGGACGGAGGGGGGTTACCTTATCTCAGCATGTCTCAAACGTTCATGTGAAACTACTGAAGTTGATAGCTTATTGATTTGTTGTCAGTTAACATATATTTATCCGCACAGTTGACATATGTTAACACGCTGCACTCACCGATTCAGGAATCTGCTTCCTCAACTGCCAAGGGAACCGTTCTTACTCCCATTGTCTCAAAATATATACCTACTTTTAGGTTTGTCTAACTAAAAATAAAAATAATCAACTTTTCTTACTATTAAAAAGTAAAAACATAGAGATTGAAAACATAAATTCTTTGGTTCCAGAGGTAGTCTGCAACGGCGTTGGCGTCGTTCTTGTAGAAGGAGTACTGGCCATTGCCACCGCGGATGGAAAGGAGGACGAGGATGTTCTTGGACTGGCAGTACTTGACGTCGCGCCCCACCTCGGTCCATGGGTGGCCAGCGAGGTCGAGCTTGTAGTTGCCGCCGCCGAAGTAGGTGAGGAAGGAGATGATGACGGTGGAGTACAGGTTGCTATCGCAGGCCTCGCGAAGGCGCCCCTCGTTCCAGTCCTGGCCCCAGTACACCGTGATCTGGCCGGTCTTGCGTGCAGCTGCAAAGGTTGGGACGAAGGAGATGACAACACAGAAGGTGAGGGCCAAGGCCAGACGAGCTGCCATGGCTATCGAAGAAGCCACTAGCTAGCTTTTGTACCTTCACTAGTGTTCGAATGTTGGTGGATGCATAGCTTTCCTCCTCCGAGATTGTGCTTTTATATTGCACGCTGCACTCGCAACACGTTCTCAAACAAGGGACACACCGTATCCATTGTTTGGGACGGAGGGGGCTTACCTTATCTCAGCATGTCTCAAACGCGTTCATGTGAAAAACTACCGAAGTTGATAGCTTCTTGATTTGCTGTCAGTTGACATATATTTATCCGCACAGTTGACATATATTAGACGCTGCACTCGCCGATTTAGGAATCTGCTTCCTCAACTGCCAAGGGAACAGTTCTTACTCCCTTTGTCTCAAAATATATCTACTTTTAGGTTTGTCTAACTAAAAAGAATAAACTTTTCTTACTATTAAAACATAGAGATTGAAAACATAAATTCTCGATTTAGCTATGTTAGGTATTCAGTATCCCTCTCTTCTTCTTTTTTTTTTTGACAGACATCACCATACACTAGCTAGTCTTAATGAGCTCTTTAGTGCTAACTAATTTTCCTAACATGGTAACAGTGCACCAGGTGCTACAACGTGGCTTCTCCACTGCTGCTTCCACAAGACCACAACCACCCGTGCCTTTTTTTTCTTACAACTTGTTGCTTCTTGCAGCAGCCTCCAATTAAACTCGGCATAGTGATTTTTTTTCCCAATGTGGCCGCTGGACTCACGGTGGCCATATCCACGGCGGCAAACATCTACGGAGCCTGCTAGCTGCGTCCAGGCAGACCAGATCCATTGCGGCAGCCTCTGGCACCTCACGCTAACACTGAGCTCCACATTCAGCTAGTGATAATTAAAACATGTGACAGTGAGGTAGGCCACTACAAATCTTGTCTCCTGTGACGATGTTTGAATTTTTTTTTTGATACGGACGATGTTTGAATTATGCTAGTACAATAGTCGAATTGTGCATCTGAGGCTTCATCAGATGCAGGATGTGTTATTTTAACTTGTGCAGAAAGCAAGTAGGTGAAATGCATTTCATGTATGTATGTGCTAACCTGAGTCATTTGACTGAGTTGACAAGCTAATGTGTGTATATAAAATGGAGGGAAATTTGTTTGTAAGGCACACTTAAATGTTGGTTTTGTCTCCTGGACACCACGTCACTTCTTTTGGTCTCGTAGACACAGAGAAAACACAGTTTTTATCTGCAAGACACTATAGCATAAAATGTGATTATTTTTTTAAAAAAATATCTTAATGTAGAAAATAAATTGCAATTTTTTTAACAAAGTCAGTAAGGAATACCCCAACCTACTTTTTTAATTTTCTTTTATTCCAGCCTGGTTATTTGCTCTCACGGGGAGTTGAACCCATGTCTGCTAGATGGTACTGAGATGCTCTAACCATTAGGCTAGAGGCCCTTTTGCTGCAATTTGAAATTTGGCACAAACATACATTACTAAATTCCCTATACATGCAGTTTTTTTTTCATATTTATTGTTGATTGTCTACATAATCTTTCATGAATAAAATATTTAATTTTAAAACTAAACTACACAAAGAGTTGGCAAAAAATTAAGAAAAAATACATGAATAGAAAGTGCAACAATGTAACCTTGTGCCAAATTTCAAGCTGCAATACATATTATGCATTGAGATAAAATTTTTGAAAGTCACTTGTTCTGCTATAGTGTCCTGTAGACAAAAGCCATGTTTTCTGAGTGTCCACGAGACTAAAAGAAAAGATTCAGTGTTGAGGAGACAAAGCCAACATCGAAGAGTGTCTTACAGACAAATTTGCCTAAAATTGAACATGCAGCATTGGTAAAAATGAGAAAATTGGTTGTTGTTGTTTTTTTTTGAATTTGGCTTGGTTTTTCACAGCAGGGAAATCATTTCTAACGGTCAATTGACTCTGACAAACTAATTTTGATTTTCCTATTTTGTATCCCTGGTGTCATTGCCTGACGACTTGGGTTTTTTGTCCGGGTAGATACTACCACAATGCATTTCTCGGCAGAGGGAGTAAAATACAAGCTATAATTACTAGCTACTCACACGGTAATACCGCTGACACCGTGAAGCAGTGGTATACTGCTGACACGGAGTAAAATACAAGCTGTAATTACTAGCTACTCATGCGGTACTAGTGCTGACAAGCTGTAAACATTGTTATTAGGTATACTTATATTATATATGTGCTGTCGTCTCGCATGTAGATGTGTCAAAAACGGTGAAGCAGTGCAAGTGGTACCGTAGGATGGCTTTCATATTCACTGACCTTTTCAGTTCCGTAATCAACACATCAATTAACATTTTTTTATTCCTCTTCAAGATTCCGAAAAAAATATCAATATATAGAGCTTTTCTTGAATAATTGCTTCATAACATTTTAGCTATACTTTTGAGATTGAATGGGACGTTAATGTTATTGGCTACATTTGTAGACTAGATAACTGAAGAAGTATGATACGGTGTTTTAGATGCGTGTTTACATCATACGCAGGAAAGAGTCTCATTTAGACACGTCAAACTTCTTCAGCCAATGCATGGCTGAGGAGAAGTCCACTGCGCGTGTACCTACCGCCGTGTCTGAATAAAATAAGCAAGGGTTTATTTTCTTTACTTCTGGTTACTACTCTCTCTTCGGTTGTTTTTTGTTGACATTATTTTTACCCCTTAATTCCTCGTGATTACAAGCAAGGGGTAAAAGTTACACGGTGTATTGCAGGAGAAGTCCACTAATCCGAGCTAAAAAATAAAACCGAAGGACACATGATTTTTTTTTGAGGGACACATGAATTTAATTCTAGTGTACAACAGCTGTAATACGTATGTAAACAAAAAAATTCAGGAGTTTGTAGACCTTAATTAATGAAACACAGATTTTTTTTTATTTTCTTATATACCTTACACCTAAAATAAAAAACATCGTTTAACTTCATCATAAGCCTTTTCAAAATCTAGTTGAAAATTACTACATTCATTTTCTTTCTACATAATTCTTGAACCATTTAATGTAAGATTACCACTTCTTCAATTATGTTTCGTCCTGGCATAAAGGTAGTCCAGACGACCTAATTAATTTATCAGCAATTCCAGTGATCATGTTTTCCACAACCTTTGTGATATTTTGAATCTCACATTAAGTAAGAAAATTTGCTTGATTTATTGGATTTGAGTCGCCAGAAGTTGAGGCTATACTTGTATTGTAAAAATCATTAAACAAAGTCATGCAATCCTCTTTTACGACTTCCCAAAAGGCGTGATAGGGTTCAGTCGGGAATCCATCAAGACCTGGTGCTTATTATGCTTCATTGGGGCATAACTTTGTTTTCTGAGAACACTTCAGAAAGTTTTTTGTTTTCTTCACTCGTTACTTGTCATATCATCACAGTTACTTTTGATCAATGTAAAATCATTACTATCTGCATGTCCAAATGGACCTTGATAATGCATGTCCAAATGGACCTTGATAAATTTCTTATGTATGATTTCATCTGAATCATCTCCCTTATGTTTTGGTCCCCATTTTCGAGTCGAAAAGTATGTGTTCTTCTATGTGCCTCCCATTTGCTATCAACTAAAAATGTTTCATGTTGCTATCTCCTTTCAACAATTTTTTTTGCTTCCTTTGAGCGTTGGTACCAATTGATTTCTTCTACCCTTAACAATTGAATCAACCTTTCATTTTTTTTCTTATGTATGTACTGCTCAAATTCTTTGACCATCCTCTTAAGAATTACCTTAACCTTCTTATTACTTATTATTTTATTTTGCCAGATCTGGATAGAGGAATTACCCTTATTTTCCTTCTGCCATATATCCTTCACTAGATCATAGAAACCTTTTGTCATTAGCCAGCTAAGTTCAAATTCAAACATATGAAAGAGTTCCTGATGCACATAGAAGAACACATACTTCTACCCTGAACAATTGATACTTTGGAATTAGAGGCAAAAATCTACAATATTTAATCCAGAAAACAAAGGCAAAATGACAAGTATGACTAAAGATATGTAGCGATCAAATAGAACTAGCAAAGACATCACCATGTCTGTTTTATTGATAGAAGACAGATAAGAAACAAGAAACAACAAAGAGAAAGACGACGTACTGAGCGGGCGCCACAATGGGAATCGCCGTAGAAATGCCACCATCACCGTTTCCTGAAGCGGTCATCGGGAAGTAGTGGAAATAGTCGTTCACGTGTTGAAGAGGAAGTAGACGAACAGCAGCACCAGCGAGCAGTCGCGCTCCCCAAAAACCTTATCGCCCTCCTATCCCGGTGCAAGAACGCGAGAGGGATGAGGTTCCGGAGGCCTGCTCTCCCAATGCCTCTGCACACAGACTTTGAGAACTATTGGAGTGGAAGTTTGTTGTGTTTTGTCTTGGATGATTTACCGCAAGTCCTGCCCATCCTTATATAAACCTGGAAGTGAAAACTGAAGAGACAAATGCCTCTTCACATCACACGCATTTCTATGCATGCGTGTGTAACTCATGGAGGTGAAGTGATCAGTCATGTGATTAAAATAGCACTCAATTTGACCCCACCGCATGCATGTTTTGATTCAACTTCCATTAGTTAATCTCCCACAACTCATTGCCGTTTGGAATTTCTTATTTAAACGGGGCACTACCCATTAAATCTATCAAATGGTTATGGAAGATTTCGTGCCGAAGCAAGCATAAGTTCTTTTTCTGGCTCCTATTACAAGATCGGTTAAATACGAGAAATCTGCTGCGGAGGATGAATTTCCATGTACCTTCACATGAATGTGTGCTCTGCTCAACTGGTCAGTAAGAAACGCTGGAGCATCTCTTTTTTCCATGCTCTATTAGCAAATGGTGCTGGTGTATGCTACAAATTGATTGGGATTTTGCTGTTGAGGCCACAAAGAATGGAAGAATGCTGACACAGAATGCACATGAATGTCTTTTGTAAAGTGGTGATGGTTGCCTGTTGGATAATAAGGTGGAGTCACTGGGAAGGTGGAGAACGGAATTAGTGGACGAGATGAGCCTGACTGTGATCAAGGCACAGAAAAAGAAAGAGTATTTACAGGCTTGGTTAACTCTGTTTAGTTCCTCTTTTTTGTGCTTTTTTTGGCTTTGGGGCTGCGGCCTTTGTAATTGCGCCTTGTACAATTAGTTTTGCCTCCCCTTCTGTTTACTTCAAAACAAATTCAAACATATGCTTTGCATTTTGAGATGGGCTTCCAGTATCTATAAATAAAGGAGTATTTGGAGATGGGCTTCCGGCTTCCACTGTTACTTTTGAACATTTTAATTCACAATCTATGCTTACTAAAACTGTAGCTAGTCTTTCGAATATAGGAAAACTTCCTTATGCTCATTCTGTGCTGCACTATAAGACTGCAATTATGATCCATTGAAAACCATCTTCCTTATTTTTAAGCTTAAACTTTACATAAAAATCACCATGTGATATTTTGCCTGTCATAATAAGTATCAAGATTAACCACTACCAAAATTCCTCCACATCTACTCACAAAATATTTACCTCCACAGAAATGATTCAATTCAGTATCTGTAAAATCATCCTTCCCTGTTTCTAAGAGAACAATAAAATCCAGGTCCTTTCCTAGATATGTCTCGGCGAGATGGGGATTTGATGGTGTGTTTATTGGGAAGCAAAGGAGAGATGGCTGTGGCACGGTGCAGACAGGTGCAGAGCGCTCTGGGTGGGAGGGGCACCTGCTGGGTTGCCGGGCTGGGCAGAGGCAAGTCATAAAGCTCTTGTTGGGCTAGCCATGATGGGCAGGCAAGCGATTGCTTGATCGTAGGTTGAGAGATGGAAGAGAAAGGGAGGAGGGTGGGTTCGTTGATTAGCAGCACCACACTACCATGGTAACCTCGATGCTAGCAGGTAGCAAGTTATAGCAATGGTTCACAACAGAAGAAGAGAGAAAGATAATACGGGAACCATGGAGCTTATTACTGCTGTAGTCTAAGCCGGAAGCTAAAAGAGATGAAAACGAAAAGATTTCAGACAAGGTTTTGAAGAAGATGGCTGGGCTGCTAGCATGCAAACAAGGCCATGCTAGAAACAGATGGACACACACAAGGATTGTCTGGTTCGGTTATCAGAAACAAGACTGATAGCGAAAAGATCGGTCCTTTTCTAGTCACAACAACACAAACCGGAATTCTACTCAAATTTTAAAAATACATTTTCCACACAAAAATCATAATGAATAGTATTCAGCATGAATGCAACAAACAATTTATTACAACATATATTAATTGATTTAATTTAGAAAATAACTCTTGCCTAAAAAAATGTGAACAACCTGAATAAATCTATGAAAATTATAATCTATTTCAAAAAGTTTTTAGACTTAGTGAAAAGTTTAGTCACATTACAAAATTTAAAATTTTAGGGTGTGACATACATCCTAACGAAGGTAGTGGAACGAACCCACGTTTTGGGTCGAATTTAGTTGGGCTTTTGCTACTTTTTTTTTTGAGAACGGGGTTGGAATTTATTTAATATATAGAAGTTTTACAACCAGCCCCTCGTAAAGGAGCACCTGACAGAAATAAGATTTACAACGAAGTACTTTTCAGATGCTTCTGAAACCTTCAGCTTCACCGATCGGAGCCACCGCGGCTTGATTCTCCATCCCCGCAAGAAAGATAGAAGACCAAGGACGATGCTTGAAGCCGGTCCTCGAACAGACGAAGCAACATCAAATTTTAAAGGCACCAGTTGGCCGGCCCTTGACGAGCCGAGCACTTGAATCGTTGAACGCTAGCTCCGGCGAACAGCCACCAGCCAAATCTTCGTCATAAGGATGAGAACCAGACGCCTCTCGCGTCGATGGCGAGCCCCAATCGACGAAGCATAAAGAGACCAAGAAGGGGATCGATAACTCCAACCCAGACAAGCTTGAAAAGAAGATAGCAAACCTGACAATCTCCAGCTTGTAGCAGCAACTTGTAGTCCATTAATTTCACTTCCAAGCCACGTTTTTGAATAGAGAGGCTCATTGTCTGCGTATGTGTTGGCTAGCTAGCTCAGGTTGGAATATTTTCACGATACTCAAGCAAAGAGGACAAATGACAAGTTAATGACTGGCTTGGTGTCTATTATTTGATAACCTAGGTTTATGTCGGATTGCACTATGTTGCATGTCACCTCACGAAACGACCAAACATTAATTTTTTTTTGTAGGAAAAAGAAGATGGTGATACTTTGACAAGAGATTGATTGACTTATCGGTCTGTCTTGTATGATGCCCTCAACTTGCGCCACACGAACCGAAGTTCATTATAGATTTTTCTTGCCATTATACTATATAGCATCTTTGTTATATGTTAATTAATTTATGTACATGATTGCGTGGCTGCCACGGTGAGCATATATACACACACATGCATTAACTAAAAAATGTCCTCATCAATCTCTTTAATATACCTCCGGTACGACTATAATGCAGGCAAACTTGGCACGCACGTGTTGCTTTGAATTACATGAAAGGTAAACAATGATCACTTTGCTACGGTTTTGAATTGCTTATTTTTCCATGTTTCGGACGGACATATATGATGGACCACTTTTGTTAGGCTGTTCTGTTTTTTTTTGGACCGAAATTGTTCTGTTTTTGTTGACCAACGATCACTGGCTGCATAGCTAAACTATAAGAAATAAGACTATCTGCACTGGTACACCTCTATTTTCAACCTTTAAAAGAAATATTCTGTCCTGGTCATCAAGATTCTCATCTCTATATCTCCTTCTTTCGCAGCGGTCAACCTCTATATTTCAACCTCTATACCAACTAAATTATATTCATTCAACCATCAACTCTCTCTCCTCTCCTCCGCTCCCTCCCGACGCCTCAAACTCTCTCTCCTCCCCTCCCTCCCGTCGCCGGCCACCCCTCCTCCCTCCACTCGCGCGTCGCCGGCCTGCGCCGCCGCCCCCTCCCTCCCTTGAAAAAAGACGTCCTCGCCGCCGTTCTCCTGCTCCTCGCGCACCGGGATGACGCGAACCTTCTTCTTGCCCCCACTTCTTCTATGGCGCCGCCCGCGCCGCCGCGCCTTGCTGCTTGACGCGATCGCGGCGCTCGCGCGCACGGCGAGCTCGGCCATCTCGGCGCTGGACAGCGGACGCCCGAGCATTGCCG
>LAPY01000531.1:56019-69782 GCA_000970635.1 Eragrostis tef | reverse complement strand
ACCCCGGAGCTCTGGACGCTGGTGCTCAGCCACCGGACGCAGATCCTCTACATCGCCGACATCAGCCTCGTCGTCGCCTACCTCGAGCTCGTCCCCGGGTGCGTCGTGCTCGAGTCCGGCACGGGAAGTGGCTCCCTCACCACCTCCCTGGCGCGCGCTGTCGCGCCGCACGGCCGCGTCCACACCTTCGACTTCCACGAGCAGAGAGCGGCCTCGGCGAGGTAAGCTATCAGCATTCTGTTCTGTTTTGTACTGATGAGTGCTGGCGGGGCAATCTGCTCTGCTTAATTAAGGTTTTCTGCAATGCAACTTGGCCTGTAATTTGGGTGTGTAGATTGTGTAACCTTTGTACATACAGCATATATGGGATTAAGATTTAGTATACCATCTAGTGGCAGTTGGATTTCTGAAGATGGTGCGAAATAGATGTTGCCAAGCATAAATTCCTAAGCAGTTACATTCTCTTTCCTAGAAAGCATCTAGGGAAGTGCAATAGAAGTAACAAAACTTACAGGAGTGTCAAATCAATTTTGGGAAAGAGCAGATTTTTTAGGAGTATATGGTTGAACGGTACATTTTTTACGTTCTTTATTGTAGAGTCCTTGTCTTTGCACAGATATGGGTACTCTACTTATTGAGACTTGGATATCTTAAGATAATGCGATTTTTTTATGGCATGATGATAATGTGATATTGAAGTTGCAGAGTGCGTAAGAAGGATGTTCCTAGATAGCATCTGAGAGAAGCGCACAAGAACTTAAATTTATATGAATCTCAAAGTCAGTTTTTGGCTAAACTTTATTCTTTGGGCTGGTAATGTGGGAGAAATTCTGTTCTAAAAAGACTGAAACAAAATATTTGAAGAAAATTTGGTTTGCTAATACATATCTGTTATTCGATTGTTCTTTTAATGATCTTAGTTCCTTTGGTAAACAGGGAAGATTTTGAGAGGAATGGCCTAAGCAGCCTCATCACCGTTAACGTGCGGGATATTCAAGGGGAAGGATTTCCAGAGGAGCATCATGGTGCTGCTGATGCTGTCTTCCTTGACTTGCCCCAGCCTTGGCTCGCTATACCTTCTGTCAGTTTAATGTTAAAGCAAGATGGTGTTCTATGCTCCTTCTCACCTTGCATTGAGCAAGTGCAGCGGGCATGCGATGTTATGAGTTCATGCTTCACAGGTGTGTACTTTATTTCTCTTTTCTTCTTCTTTGAAAATGAATCATTTTATTCATTACAACACAAAAGTTGCAATACGTACCACAAAGGTTCATGTGTTAGTCAGAAAAGTAGGTATTGTGACAAATGGACATGACAATGTTAAGTTGAGATCTTTATTTTGGTAGATGGCATCTAGTCTATGTTACAATCATAATACATTGATAGCCTCCACTTTTAAACACTTTAATTATCCACTGGATCCTTAGGATTGAATTAAAAAATATGAAGAAAATCTCCCAAAATCCTAGGCCAACCTCTTTCATAGTATTTTAGATGACATAAACAAAATGGCAACAAATCAAAAATTTATCCGCATCATCTCAAGCTCGTCATGCTCTTAACCATAAGAATCTGGCATTCAACTTTGGAACCCCTCCACACCTGTAAAGCAAAACTAAACTCAAGAGCAACTCTGAGATAGTCACAAGTGTATAAATGAATACCCAAACTAAACTTCAGCCGAAGATCAGTTTAGTTTCATGCTTCCTAATTTGGTCCATATTTTGTTCCGATTAATCAATTGTAATAGATGATACTACAGTGGACATCTAAAAAAGTGTCCTACTTGCTTTCATGAACTAGGTGTAATTCTTGTTCTGCTGGACCAAAAGATTTACGACCCATGAAATTGTACCTACAACGCAACTTTTACATTTTTCGATTTCAGTGAACAAATCATGTTTTTCAACGACTAGGTGCTTATGAGTCGTGGCATGGCAAGGCAGGTGTAGGAGTTTGAGAAACAGCAGAACAGCTGCATATGAAAGAAAAATAAGGAGGTGGGCCCAGCGCAGCAGCCAGCTGATATGGTCCCTCTCCTTCCCCTCACTTCTACAACCAGCATGCCACCTGTTATGTTCTCTCTTCAGTGCTGCTGCACACTTCTCCTATCTACTTGTCCCGGCATAACTAGCAGCGATGGCAGCGCTCAGGTTCCTTTGCCTATGTGGACAGTTCCCTGCCTGATCTTTCTCCCTTCTCTCTCCCTCACCGATGGTCTGTTTACCAAGGTGATCAGGCCGCCCAGAATTCCAGCTCGCTTTAATGCCTAGATGATGTCTAGGCGATGCCTTGAAAGCCACTGGCAAATCTATTGCCATTCAAAACATAATGACTGCAGCTGCTACTTTATTTTTTCAGGATATGCCTTTGCACTAGATTTCAATTAGTCTGCGTGCATAATGATGCTAAAGATGGGTAAGCTCATGTTCAGTCATATAGGGAGTAGCTAGAACTACCCTTGCAGCAACATACGAGTTTCAAAGATATGCAATGAAATGCCAGGAGATATTCCTTCTTTCACCTTCTTCTTTCCTTCTTACTTCTTATTTCCTTCGACTTGTTTCATTCCTCGCCACCTTCTTTCTTTACCCTCTACCATTGTACCATTATAATTGCTTGGTTTTTGGATCAGTAATGTTATTTGCATACTGCATATAACAAAGTAAAAATTGTAGGTTCAATGATTATCATTCTCATGGCTCTGGTTTCATGCATTCGTCGTGAATGATGTAGTATATTGCTGTGCTTTGTTGGTTGTTCAATGTAATATTTCTCTAATCAAATGTTCAATATGTCTTGATTATCACGTCCCATTGATTATGTTAAATCCGTTTGTGTACAATGGATAAAATTTGCTGTCATGACATCTTTGTAGTTTGTATTGTTTAGGTTGTAATATCAAACTGGAACACCTTTCACACGTAGAGGATGAGTTGTGGCACTTACTGTAGAACCTACCTTTTCAAATTGAAAGCTGAGCCCAGTACTATTGTGCTATGCAGATATTAGAACCTTTGAAATTCTTCTTCGCACGTATGAAGTAAGAGATGGTTCTCTGAACAGTGCCACTGCCTATGAAGAGGCTGCTGTGGGGCCTCGTCCCCAGAAAAGGAAGAAATTTACACCATCAGGAGAAAACTCAGGTTGTACAGAGAAGAATTCCTCTGTTTTGGTTAGGCCATGCAGCACTGCAAAAGGACATACTGGCTACTTGACCTTTGCTAGGCTTCGCGTGTGAACTGACTCTTAGAAGAGAACGGAGACATGGTGACAAATGGATAAAAATTTGTTCTCCATTATTATTGCTGTGGAATATAAGTTCCAACTAGTTGTTATCTGTAAGGAGGATCTGGCAAAGCCAAAGAGTGTTTAATCAGCCCCAGGGCGGGTGCTCACTGTAACGTATCTTTTTGAGGACTGCTCACAGAATTTTTGCTCATTGTAATATCATACATTTTTTGTTTCATTGATATGACTCAATTAACCTGACTGCTGATGATATTTGAAAATATGTCTCTTCTGACTGAGATTTCGTTTATGATATTTTTTATTGCTGTGAATATTTTCTGAAATTTCATAGTTTTTTCTTTTGTTCTGTTATTAGCTCATTGTTCTGGATGCTAGAACTGAACTATCTTGTCAATATGTTCTGAAAGCATCCATGTAAGAACTACATAGAGAGAAAGAGGAAGGAAAAAACAATATAGAGCGTGTGATGTACTTTGAACTATTTACTAGGATCTGTTATTTTTCAGTAAAAATCCAATAACGAAAAAGTGCAACCTCAGGTTTGACAGTTTCATTTTTTCATTAGAGGAGCTTTGATGACACTGCTAGTCCTTTATTCCTCCATTCCTGGCGCACAGATGCAGCGAACAAGGTCAACCGGCAGGGACTTTTGTCCAATGTGGCCAAGCCATCTACAGCTCGTCACGTACTCCATGGGAGCCACATTGCAAGCGCTATAAAGTTGTCAACAGAGTGTAGTGCAGTCTACTGTCTTATAAACGAAAAGATAAAAATCCAAATCTCTTTTGAAACTAATACCATAACAAACCTGCCTAGTAGTGACGTCTCGGTGGAGGCAGTCTCGACAATGCCTCTACAACACAAAAAGGGAAGACGGTCTTTTCTCGATGATCAGTATTTTTGGGGAAAAAAATGAACATCAATATTGAACATGGTTTTTCTCGAACCAAATGGAAAAAAGAATTTACTGCCATGATCTTTTATCGAGAACATTGAGGTGAACTATGTTGACGAAGCCGGATATACCGTACTAATTTGTTCAATCTCATCTAAGGTGTTTGAGATTGTGTGTCATAATACAGAATCAAGTCGTAATGACACGTGGCTCTTGAAAAACATTTTCCAAATTTTATTGAAAAATTGTATTAATAGAATCAGGTCGTCCCAGACTCCCAGCACATAGCAAATGTTTAGAATTGACTATATCAGAATCAGTTCATGGCTGGACCAGTTCAGATAGTTTTTCTCAAAATTGGGTCGACAACAAATTTCATCAGCATTGCTTGCCAAACTCAGTTCAAATGAGGTAGTTTGTGCTAGCTTATATATTTATAGGCAGGCTGAGTAGTTATGAAGGGCCATGCGCGACCAATATAAATAGCAAAGCCCTAGATAGCAAGCTAGACCGTGCCGATGAATAGAACATCTACATTGAACTGCTCTGTGAGCGGGCGTTAATTATAGCTAATAGGAAATGAAGGCACTGGGAACTACCATTTATGCATGAAGCCGAATGGACGTTCACATTATGGCAGTAGAAGCAGGAGAAGACATAGAGGATGGCTCAACGACGACACACCCTTTCCTCAGATTCTGTGATTTAGATCAATTGAGAAATAAGGCGCATGGTTGATGGTCCAGATATCCTCTACAAGGTTAGGTGCTAAAGGCAGCACCTCCTGCTTAGCCTCAGCGTGCCGCTCCTCAACAGCCGCTCCGTAGCTCCTCTGCCCTCCGCACCAAGCAGCAGCTGCGCCCCTGCCTCTGCCTCGGGGTACCATTTATAACCGGGTCCCTGGTTCACGTTCTAGCAGCTGATGCAGATAAAGAGAATGGCGTAACAACGACACTACGTTTCCTCATATCCAGTGATTTGCATGGGTTGAGAGAAGGAGCATCGCTGATGGCCCAGATACCCTCTACAGTGTTTATTTCTTTGCTCAAGTAGATCGTATTGTGCCTTTTCCCTTTTCCCATGGCAGATCTGCTTTATTGTAAAATTTGTGCAAAAACTTCATCAGCATTGCATCATTTTGAGTACTCAACTGTAATACACCAAGTCCCCTTTTTTTTTGGGTCTACATACCATCTGCCAAGCTGCTAATAGTGGTTTCTTATTATTAATATCAGAACCTCTCCACAACAGGTGCTTTCTGTATTTATCTATTTGCTGAATCATAGTGATATGCATTCTGATGATACTGATGATATATTGAGGTAGAGAAGTAATCACTGAGTTTACCATTTCTAATTTTCCAGCTTCTGTCAGGAATTGTGCACAACAAACAAGCCTCCTCTCTATTCTTTGAACTATTGGCAGAAAGTCATTAACTGTCGGTTTTGTGAGACCTAGAGGCAATCCCATGTAAAAGGCATAGCTCCTCTTTGACACCCAAAAGTTTGAGTCAGGATCTCCATCTTCTCATCAGAGGTATTGATAGGCACCATCATGGATTTGCTATAATTAACTTTGAGTCCTCTAGAATCTGCAAAAGTATTGAGAAGAGCTTTGAGAGCCACCAGCTGCCTAGTAGGATGTTTGTCTGCATATTGGACTACTGGAAAATCAGTTCCTGCTCTTAATGGAAGAGCAAGGTTTAAGAGACCAATATCCTTTGCCTTGTTTAGGATTGACTGCAGTAAATCAGCCGCTAGCACAAACAAAAGTGGGGAAAGTGGGTCCCCCTGCCTTACTCCTCTTCTACAATAAAAAACCTTTCCAGGGACGCCATTTAACAGAATTGAAGAGGTTCCAGACTTGAAGATCATATCCATCCATTTTAACCATCTATCACTAAGACCTTTGTGTTTTAGTATGTCAAGAATTACATGGTGCTCTATCTTATCAAAAGCCTTTTCAAAGTCCAGCTTCAGGATAATTAACTCCTTTTTTGATTTGTGACACAAGTGAAGATACTCAAAGGACCAAGCCAAGCAGTCTTGAATTGTTCTTGTCCTGACAAACCCATATTGATTTTTGTGCACCAGCCTTTGAATTACTACTTGCAACCTATTTGCCAGCAGCTTGGTGATGAGTTTTATAGAAGAGTTGAGGAGGGAGATTGGCCTGAAGTCACCAACAACAGTTGGAGTCTCCTTCTTGGGCACAAGGGTGATGAATGAGCCATTTATACTCTGCAAGCACATTTACCCTTCATAGAAAGCAACACATAGCTCATAGAAATCCTGTGCTATTATTGGCCAACACTTTTTAATGAAATCCCCATTAAATCCATGTGGTCCTGGAGATTTATTATGAGGTAGATCAGCCTCCACTTTATCAATTTCATCTTTGGAGAAAGGGGTTTCCAACCATTCAAGATTATCCTCTACCTGCAACAGTGAGCTAAGTTCGAAATGCATTGTTGTGAATTTTGATGTTCCTAACCTTTCTTTGTATGATTCCCATAATAAAGATGCCTTTCTCTCATGTTCATAGATTACTTGCCCATTCCCATCCTCCAGTGACATGATAGAATTTACCCTATGATTAATTGAAGCCCTTGCATGAAAAAATTCCGTTGTAGCATCACCAAACTTGACCCACTTGATAGTGCTTCTCTGTTTCCAAATTATTTTCTGCCTGCGAAGCAGAGAGTTAAGGTGTTCACGCAGAATGTCCCTAAAATTCCATTCCTCTATTGACAAGTCTCTGAATTCCTCCATAATATCCAGCAGAGCAATTAATAACTTTACATTTGCTATTGTGGTGGAAAGATTTAAAATTTATGTTTGCCATGCTCTCAGGACTCTTCTAAGGTTCTTGAACTTTGCCACTAGCTTTTTTGCTTTATCCTGGTGCAGAACTGGTATTGCCCATGCGTGTTGGACAATTCTAATGAAGTCTTCATGTTCCATCAAATGATTTTCGAACCTGAAAATTTTTGCTTTTGGGATAGCCGTCTTTACACTAATAACACAAGGGATGTGATATGAGGTATCTCTTGACAATGTATAAGCATTTGTCCCCGGGTAAGATGTAGTCCAACTGCTTGAAGTAAAGAACCAATCTAGTCTCTCCAAGAGTGGACTATCCTGCTTATTAGACCATGTATATTTGTTACCTTTCAGCGGTATCTCTACTAGCCCCAGGCTGCTTATTGCTTCATTGAACATTAGCATCTCATTAACATGACCTCCTGGTTTGTTTCTATTTTCAGGTCCTCTTATGAGATTAAAATCCCCCACGATCAACCAGTCCCAATCATCAGACATGTCAACATTCTTCCACTAATCAATAAAAGCAGGCTTTTGATCATGTTCACATGGCCCATAAATATTAGTAAGGACCCATTTAGCACATGACTGTACTAAAGTAAGTTCAACAGAAATGCCATATCTCTATTCTTCTAAAACGCGTGTGTTTTCTTGCAAAACGACCACGCTTACGTATTTTCCATCGTCAGATCACCCTGCTGATAAAAGAGGAACCGTTAGATTTGCATCTGTATACATTACGACGAAGTCTTTATAGAAAAAGTAAATGGTTCCCGGTCCTTCCACCTCTCTTCCGAACTTGCTTCTAGACCCTTCGCGGATGAATAAATTCCTTCGTGACCTTCCACCACCCTGAAATTTGCATCCAGCCCCTTCGAGCCAGCCAACAGCCAACCTGAATGGTCGCGAATTGTCTCGACCCGCTATCGCCTCGCCCCCTTCTCGCTCTTCTCCGTCGCCCTGTCTCGCCATGGTCGCCGTCGCCGTCCTCCTCAGGCTGCCCCAACGGCAGGTAGCGCAGCCGGTGCAGCCAGGTTGCAACAGAACCGCATGGCACAGGCACCTGGTGACGGCGGCGGCGCGCGCGCGAGCGAGTGAGTGCGTAGGCGGATTGATCGGCGGCGGATGGCGATCGGCAGGGAGGCGTGGCCAACGGCGGCGGGCGTGGGGCCAGTAGCAGCGTGCTGGTGACGGGCGGGGCCAGGTTCACCGGCACGCACACGGTGATGCGGCTGCTGGAGCAGGGCTACGGCGTCACCGCCGTCGACAACTTCCACAGCTCCGTCCCGGAGGCGCTCGACCGCGTCCGCCGCATCGCCGGGCCCGTCCTCTCCGCCCGCTTCGACTTCATCCTCGTACGTACGCGCACTTGCCCTGTACCCAGGGTTTCCACATGCTCGCAACCTGTTCGATCGATGTGCCTGCGCCCCCCGGACTTGAGATGTGGGTTTCGTTTGATTTCAGGGGGACCTAAGGAGCGTTGATGACCTGGACAAGGTGTTCGCGGCCAAGAGGTGGGTGGCTGATGATTCGATCGATCCAACCATTTCTGAACCCTGAGAAGTCCAAGCTCCGCATCCTCTGAAGCCTGTTCTTCAGAGCAGAGCTTCATTTTTTCTCTCTCTGTACTGCCCTGTCAACGTGCGTGCCAACAACCATTTCCTGCAGCCTGCAGGTACGACGCCTGTGCAGGTACCTCTCCCCTCCCCATCTCTCCTCTATCGATTCGAATCTATCCCTGTTCTTCTCTACCACCGCACCACCCAAGCAATCCCCCGATATTCTGAAGAACAAGCAATTGCTTCTCTCTCAAATCCTCTGTCCATGTTCATTTATTTTCAGACCGATCCATAACAGAGCTCAATCTCTAATTGAAAGAGTACTCTTCTCTTTCCCCGGATCACGACAAAGTAAGCCAAATCCATCCTTTTACAGCTATCTTCTCCCCAAGTGTACCCACCTACATCATTAGGAAACAATATTTTTCCAGGTAAGCCTTTGAACTGTTCGAGTAAATGCCAATGCAACTCCATATTAATTCGTGTTGACATATCCTTTGATGTATATATATCCATCTTCAATTCATATGTAACTTAATTCAGTTTCTCCTGCTAAAGATTCTCCACGGGGCTTGGCTAATACATAACAAGCTAATTACAATGTTAAGTTGCAATAATACAAAAAATCTCCAGTGAGTGTGTGCTATTTTCAACTTGATCTAAACAATTGGCAAACCTCTAGGATCAAATTGTATGAATTGTCCGCTAGATAATTCACATTTTTTATTCAAAAATAATCTTAGATAAACTTTTATAAATTAAGTCATTAGACCTTTGCACATATGAATATTAAATTTGCTTTCTTCTGGTTCTTATATCAGAAGCATGAATTTTCAATAATTGGGTACAAATGTCTTTAATCTGTATCCAACTTGCATACAAATTGGGTTACACTTTCCATCTTTAAGTTGTTCTTCTTTTCAAACTATTAAACCTGATGTTCCCAGGATGCAAAATTTGCGTAACAAAAGCTTTTTGCTAATAATTTCTTCATAATAAGATTTATCAGTTTTTAGAAATCGAAGAGCTTATCAGTGAGTGTTCCAAATATTACAGACAATATGTGGAATGTGTAAGCCATAACATTTAATAAACATATTTAATTCCTTTGTCCTGACCTCCTCGATGCATATAGATCCACCTTCATTTTCAGCTTGATTATTACTTTCTGAATAACCTTGATTTATAGAACTATCAGGCGGCGTTTGGTTCTTTATGTATGGCAAAATGCCTTCGCGCAAACAAGCAAAGTAGAAGCAAGACGTCATCTTTTTCTTCAAATATTTAAATCAATATTTCATCTGCAATCAGTTATGTTTTATTTGCCTTTTTCTCACATTCAGCCTTGTCACCATGTTTTGTGTTTCTATTGCAAATCATGAAATAATTCAAATGGCATGGACCATACTTTTGAAAACAACTGTTGATATTGTTTTTTATTTGGATTCTATTGTCAGGAATCCATAATTCACCTCAATCCATGGTAAATTTGTTGTCTTTTAAGTTGAATAGATATGCTTGAAATGAATTGGAGAGCTGCTTAGTGATCTGAGAAAGAAATGCTCGATGCCTTGGTGGAACAAAAGCAAAGAAAAGTGTGTGTTGTTCATCCAAATAAAAAAATGGCAATTGAGTTGGCCTGTTAGTAAATCAGTTGTTCATCTCTGCTAGGTTAGGCATGTTGGGAACATTTAGAGCTTCGCGTGCTGGCTACTTGCATGTTCATCTATGAGGTGCTGGTGCAAATAACAAGCCATTGTAGCTTGGTAGCATTGCACAACAGCTGCTTATAGGAATGTCAATACTGTGCACATCCAGTTTACAGCTGGTGGGGTATGTATGTTTACAATTATTAACGGTGGCCTTCAGTTGTGTTAGAAGTGCCTTTGATGACACTAATTTGTTTGTCTTTCATTTTTTTTTTTCTTAGGTAGAGACAGCTCTTGGTCTGGCTGTGCCATTCATATTGCCAGTGTTCTTCAACTCACTGATACTGTGCAATTGGTAGGATGAATGCCAACAGGCACTGGCCAACGAGTAGGACAACTGTTATTTTGGATGAATGCCAACAGGGGCTTCTTGGTGAAAGCTTGCGCAGGAATAGACCAGAGGTTGTCAGCAAGTGAGCTTTGAATAAACTAGAGGGGGTCAGCCAACTGAACTCTGACATTTACTATGTAACAAATTCAGAAATAAACTAGGAATACAAGACAATGTTACAAGTGTTCTGTAAAAAGATTCATCGAACTTCATTGTTCAGGATTTTGTTGCAGATACTGCAATTGGATATTTGTAATTAACACATTGCATTGCAAAAAAACATCAAAAGTCACTAGGTATATTTATTTGTTTCATTTCACAGTTACACTGCTATTGTTTCAGGAAGGGGAAAAGTGATTAATTACTATCTCATAGTGATCTGACTTTACAAAAAAAAAGGTGCTGTTATGTTTTGTCGACAACAATGATGTCCAAGCCTAAACAAAATAGAAATTATTTAATTGAAATAAAAAGCAAGAAGCCAGAGGGAAAGATGACAATCTTTACATTGCACACAACCACTTTGTTTGTACATAACTGGGTGTTACGAAGTCGATTTAAAATAGAAGAAAAGATATACTATGTTAGTTGTTTAAGTATGTATTTGTCAATGTTTTCATCTTTTCTGTCTTTATATAATAAAACAGTTAGATGGAATGTCGCATGATAGGCTTTGCAACGGGCCAAAATCAAAAAGCATGGCAACGAAACACAAACAGTGGCGCGCGCCTTTTTTCTAGTTCATTCTGAAAGGAGATAATTCTGTTAAACATGGCACTCTTCCATATTGTTATACATCCCCCTGAAGCCCCAACTCAAGCCAGAAACTCAAACTTGTCAAAAGATAGTGGGCAAATTTTCCTAATAAAATTGACGTCAAAGGATTCTTTCTTTGTTTCTTGCAAGCATACAATGTCACATTTGGATCCAACCACCTTATTCTTGATAAGGTCCCACTTCTGATCTGAATTGAGACCCCTCACATTCCAACACAGAACTTTCCAATCTCTATATTCCCTTTTGCTGTATCTATCCATTAATAACCATTTTAAAATAGTCAGGGCACATATGCGCAACATACATGCAAGAAACCAAGATGGACCAGTTCAGAACTGGAGACCACAACATGGAAATATTTGGACCAGTATCAGCACTGGAAACCAGATGCAAGCACAGATAAAGGTCCAGATAAATAAACCCAGTCAACATCTCTAAGTACAACATAAAGAAACCATTTCCAGTCCAAAATAACTTAAAGGCCATTAAGGTAACAAAAGCAAAATAAAAGCTAGGGGGGTAGCAGTCCCTAGTTCCCTCCTTTCTTGGTAGACTTTCTTTCATTGGTAGACTCCTTTTGCTTGTCACCTCCTGCCTTCTTCTTTATTGTTGTCTTCTTGACAATTATCTTCTTAGTCTTCTTCTTCAACAGGGTTTCAGTTGACACAGCCTTAGGCTTCATATGGCAGAATTGTGTTCCCAGGTTCTTAATGACTGAATCAGTGATAGTTGGAGGGGCACCAGAGCATGCAAAGCATTCCTTATGCGGGCAGATGTTCCTTTATATCCCTTTGTTTGTCCTTTGAGCCTATCACTCCTTCTAACATCAGTAACAACTGCTGGTGCTTGACGCTGCCTTTTCCTGTTCCTGTGCAGAGCAGAAGTTGTGACACTGACTCCTGTAGCATGTATCTTGTTCTTAGTGGGAGTTGTCTCATTTCCTAGTTCTTCATCTGCTAAGTGTTCCTCCTCCATAGAGATTGCATCATCATCTTCCAGTTCTGCTAGATAAGAACAACTAGGACTAGCTGCAGCTGGACAATTGGTTGGCAAAGAGTACCTTAAACCATGATGAACAGACTAGTTTTGAAACAGGTCCCAAGCTTTGGATGTGAGAAAGTTCCTTGCCCAGTTAAAGTGAGTTGGAGAGAGAAGGATATTAGTGAAGAACCAGGCCCATTCTCTTGGAATTTGCACTGTTGGATCATTAGAGCCATTAGGGGAGAAGTGCTTGGCCCATAGTCTGACACTATCAGCATTCATGTATGATTTAGCAACCTGATTGCTTGTGAAAGCTTCAAAGACAGGATCAGCCAGTGGTTCATTCTCTAGGCGTACAAAACCCAAGTGCGGGTTCTGGTTGAAGATATCAGGGTGCAGATTGTCGTTATCATTAACTTGTTTAGCTAGGACCTGGCCAAGAGGATTATTCACTATCAGTTCTTATCTGCAAAACATGTTCATATCCCTGCTCTGGGATAGCAGGCTCTTGCACCACAATCTCTTCTGCCTGTTCAATATTATGTTCCACCCCTTCATTCTCATTTTCCTGAATAGGAGGCCCATTTAAATCCAGACCCAGCCCAGCATTTTGTGCAGCTGGGGCAGCATCAGGATGCTGTTCTAGCCACATTCCCCATTCTTCTACTTCAGGCCCATTATCATTCACTTCAGGGATTGGATTGCCAAAAACATATCCAGTCTCCATTTTCCCAAACCCAAAGAAATCATACTCCAGGATATCTACATTATCCTCCTGAACTGGGATTGGGTCCTCATCTTGAGGCTCTTGACCAAGCTGTTTCCTATGCACAATTTCACATTGCAGTGTCCATGTGTCCCCTTTGAAGCCATCCCCTTCAGAGATGACTATCCACTTAGGCAGTAATTCAAGGCTTATAACTCTAGCTTTAAGAAAAACTCTAGAGAGGTGGTCGAGATTATGTTCCCAGACTTGCAGCCTACCAAAAGATGTAATAGCGGTTTCTATGTGCCCCCTAGACCAGTAATCCAGAGGAAAGCCAATCAAAACAAGCCAGCATTCCTGATTAAACTCAACTTCTCTATGGTTGGGACCAAGATTGTGCCGCTCAAGATAAACATCAACATCACCAAACGGGTGGGGACTAGAGTCTACCAGGCGATCTCTATCACTGATTCTATCAAATCTGACATAAGCCTGAGCAAAAGGGCAAGGTTGAATGCTCTGCACCCTTACTCTCATATGATCACGAAAGAACTTGTCGGTGTTAAGAAACCGGCCGACAAGTAAATTTGTAAATCGGCGTTCAACGATCTTCTTGGATGGTGCTTGGAGTGTGTTTGAGAGAATGGTTTATACTGGTTCGGGCGATTGATGCCCTACGTCCAGTTCGTGGGGTGGCTGTATTTCAATCTTGTAGAGGGGAGCTACAAAAC
>LAPY01000530.1:175296-185611 GCA_000970635.1 Eragrostis tef | reverse complement strand
TTTATGTGATGTACTGTTGTGTCTGTTCATCAGGACGTACCGACTCGATCCTGTGAAAAGCGGTAACGCTACACTTTATTTTATAAAAATACTTTTCAAACAGAAAATAGAAATAAAATGAAAGAGTTTCCTTCCTTCACTGAATATCCGCTCCTTTCTTCACTGGAAAAACTTTCCAAATAGATCGAAACACAGCTTCGTTACCCGCGGCTTCTCCGTCTCGTCTGGATCGCCCGGCCGGCCTTGCCCCCCATTGCTATTGCGAGCCCTCTCTAGCTGGCCGCGTATGTCAACTCAGCCGGATCATCATCGCCTGCCAACAATGTATAACGTTCCAACTCCATTGTCGATGAAGAAGAACTATGACGAGTGCCACATTAGGAAACAAGGATGGCAATAATTTATTTCCAAAACAGAAACTCTAAAATAAAAACAAAACTTATGGACAATGTATGGTGGCAAGACTTCATCTTTTGTCTCGAGATCTACTCAAATGAATGGTCTATATAGTTATTTGGAACTACCTTAGCGAGAGCCAATTAAGTCGTCGACTCCACTTGTATGCCTTGTATTTTGAAATAAAATGGTAGGTTTCCGGCTGCTACGGATGTGAAATAAACATATACTGCAAGTGGTTTGCTCCACCTGCTTCCGTTGACAATTCCCGAGTATTATCCATGAATAGAACCGTCCACACATCCCTTATGCTATATCATGAACCTAGCACATAATAGACACTTTCTACCTTGTTATCTGATTTTATGACAGCTCGATGATCTATCTGTCCAATGAGTTCGACAATTCTAGGCCTCGTGTGCCAGGGTCGTGGAAATAGCATTTTGTGTAGGAAATAGCATACCTTCATCCTCATGAAGCGCCCAGGTGAAAACTTGCATCTTTTGAAACCATCAACAGCAGTAAAAATATGATCATGATATTCTGAGTATCGCACAATGGCAAGCATATATGAGTGACTCTTAACAGCTAATATATGAGTTTTCGATAACCCTGTCCACGTTCTGCCTAAAGCTAATTCAAACAACTATCGGTTACGTAAGCTAATAATGGAGACAAGGATCATATTTAAACACGTTCTTTCACTCGTCAAAATAAAAATGATGCAGAAGCAAGTGGGTACCCAACAAGTTGCATTGCACGTTAGCAACGACTTCCAGACTCGAAAAGAGAAAAAAAAAACATGGTGGACATTCGAGGAGTTCAGTTTCTATTCAGAGGTGACTTCAATCGAGACAATTTGAAGCTTGCCTGACTCAATATGCAAAAAATAGACCTTGATATATACAATGAAGTTAAAAATAGACTGAAATGCATCGGGGCACATAAACTATTTAGATACATACGGTCATCTAGGTACATAAACTTCTAAAGTGACCATCTAGTTATACAAAATATTTAGAACTGGTGATCTAGGTATATAAACTTCTAAGTAGGTATTTAGATCCACAAACTAATTATGTTGTAGCTGTTTATATCCAAATTCCTGAGTCATATGCAGATGAGGGCACGATGAAGTCCACAAACTAATTTTCTAGGTTCATTTCAATTCATTGTATAGGCAACAACGTCAGCACGATGAGGGCATGCCTCGGTCATATGCAGACACTAATAACGTCAAATAATTGCGCGGGGAACGAACAAAGCCAAGAAGCTGGAGAGAAAAAACAACGACGCGGCCCGACCTAGGCAGAAAGTTGGTGCGCGCGGCGAGTTGACCGCCAGGGCAGGCGCGGGTCTATAAACCAAAGCAGCGCCGGGCATTGGGTTGCCACCGGCGACGAGCACTCACACTTTTCTCATCTAAGCAAATAGAGCCAATGTCAGATCCCGGCGACAAGGAGGATCCCGGCAAGCCAATGTCAGATCCCGGCGACAAGGAGGATCTGACAAGGCAGCTGCACAAGTACCTCCTGCTGCTGGCCATCCTCGTGGCGACGGTGACCTATGTGGCGGGTATGGACCCTCCGGGGGGCGTGTGGCTGGAGACCAAGGACGGCCACCGCACCGGCAACCCCATCCTGCCGGCCACCCGGCGCGTCCGGTACACGCTGTTCTACTACTTCAACGCGACGGCGTTCGCGGCGTCGCTCGTGATCATCATCCTGCTGCTGTTCATTAAGCACGGTGTCACGGCCACGAAGAAGGTGGCGGCCGTGCGGCTCTTCATGGTTCTCGACGTGCTCTGCCTCATGGTGGCCTACGTCGCGGGAAGCTGCCGGGGCCGCCTCACCACCTTCTACGCCTCGGCGCTCTGCGCTGTCGTCGTCTTACTCATCGCCGTGTTGACGTGGATGGGGAAGAAGAAACCTGAGGACACCAAGGCCGTGGGGAAGGGCGGCTCCCCACAAAGTGGCCTTCTCAAGAGGAAAGAACGGCGCAAGGTGCTGATGCTGCTGGCCATGTTCGTGACGACCATCACGTACACGGCGGCGCTGAGCCCGCCGGGCGGCTTCTGGGAGGAATCCCCGGAGGATGAGCACGACGCCAGCCACCACCGCGCCGGCGACCCCATCCTTCTGGAGCGCCACACGAGGCGCTTCCTGGCCTTCTTGATGTGCAACACCACCTCTTTCGCCGCCTCGCTCGTCGTCATCACGCTGCTCCTGAGCACGAGGATGTGGGACACCTTCAAGAGCCAGTTGGGTCTTTACGGTGGCATCGCGGCGGCGTTGCTTGGCCTGATGGGGGCCTACGCCGCTGGCAGCAGCAGGGAGACGGACACCACCATCTACGTCCTCGGCCTGGTGCTCGCCGTCCTGGCCTACATATCTGTCGTTGCCGTGATCGAGATCATGGCCAATCCCAGGTTGCGCGACTGGTTGACATGCAAGATGCTGCGGACGAAATCACAGGACGCGTCGTCGTCGGGAGGCAGCGGCGGCGCCCAAAAGGCAACGCCGCCGGTAGATGAGACCGGGTTGAAGGTGGAGGAAGACGCCGGCGGCAAGAAGGACGGCAAGTCGGACAATGCAGTGGATCAGCAAGACGCCGCCGGCAAGAAGGATGAGACCGTTGCGGAGTCGGAGTCGGAGAAAGCAGTGGACAGGGCGCGCTCCCTGATCCTGCTCCTCGCCACTCTGGCGGTGACCGTGACCTACCAGGCGGGGCTCAACCCGCCCGGCGGCGTGTGGCGCGACACCGGCGACGGCCACGTCGGCGGCAACCTGATCCTGCCCGCGACGCACGCGAGGCGCTACAAGGTGTTCTTCTACTGCAACTCGGCCGCCTTCGTGACGTCCATCGTGGTGGTGATCATGGTGCAGAGCACGAGCAAGGTGAGCGCGCGGGCGCTCCAGGCCGCGGTCATCCTGGACCTGTTCGGCCTCATGGGCGCGTACGCCGCGGGGAGCTGCCGAGACGTGCTCACCTCCGTCTACGTCTTCATCTTGGCTGCCGCCGTCTTCGCCGCCGTGCTGATCCACGGCGTGGTCACAATTCTCAAGGTTTATTTCCCCACTTTCTTCAAGAAAAAAGAAATAAGTGGAGAAGAAAAGAAGAAAAAAGAGAAAGTAGTAGAGGTGGTAAAAGAAATACTCCTAAGTGAAGAAGAAAAGAAGGAAAAAGAGAAAGAAAAGAAGAAAAAAGAGAAGGAAAAAGAGGAAGAAAAAGAGAAGAAGCGCAAGCTGCTGCTGCTCCTTGCAATCCTGGCGGTCTCCATCACGTACCAGGCCGGGCTGACCCCGCCGGGCAAGTTCTGGCTGGAGCACGGCGACGCGGCGCACCACGTGGGCGACCCGGTCCTCGCCGACAACTACCCGCGGCGGTACAAGGCCTTCTTCTACTGCAACGCCACCAGCTTCATGGTCGCCGAGGCGCACCACGTGGGCGACCCGGTCCTCGCCGACAACTACCCGCGGCGGTACAAGGCCTTCTTCTACTGCAACGCCACCAGCTTCATGGTGTCCGTCGCCGTCATCGTCGTCCTGGTGGGCCGCAATCTGTCCGAAAAGGACAACAACAAATACTGGTGGTGGCTGATCTACGGCTCCATGGGCGCCGGCCTGATCGGCCTCGTGGGCGCGTACGCCGCCGGGACCACGCGGAGGGTGAAGACGTCCGTCTACGTCTTCGCCCTGGTCGGGGCGGTCCTCCTCTTCGCCGTCCTCCGTAATCTCCGCGCGCTCGAGAAATGGATTCCTGACTTCGTCCGTGACATCGCCCAGAAGCTCGCGGAGTGGATCTCATGTCGGTGCTCCGAACAATCGAAGGCCCCCAAGCCCGAAGGCTACTACAAGAAACAGTACAAGATGAAGAAGTACTTGCTGCTGCTGGGGATCCTGGCCGCCAGCGTCACGTACCAGGCCGGCCTGGACCCGCCGGGCGGCGTCTGGCCGAGCGACGGCGACGGCCACGCTGCCGGCGACCCCGTGCTCCACGACGAGAGCAGGCGACGCTACCACGCCTTCTTCTAAAGCAACTCCACCTGCTTCGTCACCTCCGTCGTGGTCATCGTCCTTCTGCTCCAGAGCACGCTCATCGACCGCGCCGACATCTGGCCGATGCGCGCGATGCACACGGCGGTCGTGCTCGACCTGCTCGGCCTCCTGGTGGCCTACGCGACCGGCGGTAGCAGGGACTGGGGCACGTTCGGCTACGTGCTCGCCATGGCCGTCACCGTGCTTGCCTATGTCGCCATCTACATGGCGCTGTCCTACGAGAAGAAGCTAGATGATGACACGAAAACAGGGGATCCTTCCACGACGCCGTCTGTGGGACAGCCCAATGGCCAGCTTCCCGCCCAGTCTCCGGTGTAGTATTCGAGTCCTCCTCCGATCCCTTGAGCAGAGATGTCCGTCGATCGATCATGTGTAATTGTTTTTTTTTTTGTGGGGAATAGTTCTTACCTCAGTATGACTACAGCAAGTTAAAAGATGTATAGCGTCTTTTTCACTACCACGACTCAGTCCGTGCTTAGCAAAACTGCATAGGAACATTGAATTGGTATGTTTTATTTGGGAGCTGCAAATACCTCACGACGATAACCTGCCACGAGGAACCGTAATGGCGCATTCTATGGTTCACTTCACAGTACACACTACTAGTAAAGCTTCAGTTTCCACATAGACCGAAAAGGTGCTCAATCCAACGTGCCGACAGTGGATATCCAGTGCGCACTTTATGTAAGATCCACCAACCTTCTATGAAACCTTTCTATTAGTTGCAACCCATGAAACAAAAGGCGTTGCCTAGGCCAGGCGCTAGGCGGTGGCCTTCTGCCTCGCCTAGGGGGATAGGTTCTCCTTAGGCGGTCAGCAATGCCTAAGCAGTCAGCAGCAAGACCAGGGAGAAGAGGAAGAGTGGAAGACCGCCGTGAGAGGAGAAAAAATAGGGTCGTGAGAGAAAGAACTAATTGTCGGGCGTTGCTGCCTTTTCTTTGCCTGTCATTGCCACCTCTTTTCCGTCGCCACCACCGCTCCTTGCATGGTTCAGGAGAGAATGCGGTCAAGAAAAGAAAACTGCACGAGAGGATAAGGTTGGGAGAACCTTCATAGGAGGGATGATGGGTCAGGAAAAGAGCCGAATGGGTCATTACATGGCAGCCCAACTCATGATTGATTCTTTATTTTTCACTTTTAACCTTATTTTTAGTATGAAATTAGTAAATTTGTAATGCCTAGGCACACTTAGACGCTAGGCAGTGGCTCGCCGCCCACCTAGCGCGGTAGCGCCTAACGCCTCTCTCAACAAGAGTTGCAACTATGATTCATGCACTAGTTACAAAGGCTAAACACGCCCAATCACCAAAATCAAGCCTAGCTCTACTGCTTAGCATAGAACTAAGCAATTGGAATCAAGCTCATCCATAAATCAGTTGAATCTGGTAATAATAAGGACAACCAAAACCAATCAAGATAATCATAATTCAATCATACTTGATCCATATAATTGATAAATGGATAGATCACCATACATCTTGCAGGACTTGCTGGATAAACTCAAGCATCAATGGTCCTTGAATCTCCAAGTTACTAATCCTAAAATCAAGTTAAGTGGAAAGCCGCGGTGGCTCTCGACTCAAGTTTCTATAGTCCCTCCATGCGTCATACCATACGTCTTCTTTAGGGTATACCATTATATCCTCTAGAGATAAAACCCTTATCCAATTGGTGAAGTGACCACTGTGACGGTAGTGCGGATCGGCACACGACGTGTTTTGCATTAACTCCTCTCCAAGCTGGTTCTTGTTACTCTTGGTCTTATGGCAAAGCCTATACTGGTTAGAAGTTGGTGATTGAGCTTTCAGTAGGTTGTGTAAGCCTTTGTCTAAAGGGGCATTTTGGACCTAACAATGCAGCTGAAAAGATTCCATGAGTTGCCTAGTGTTTGAATTAAAAAGAAAAGTTAGAACTTGTAGCATGATGGGGTATAATTACAGCTTGCAAGTTGCCTAGTCAAAATGCGCAAGATAAACGGGACCATATACATATAAGTTAAATCTAGAATCGGAAAGCCTGAAGTCAAGTCTCGGGACAAGTATAAAGACATCAATGTCACCATATGATATATTAAAATGTCCAGCAACTGGCGCGACCAAATAAAGTACGCAAGTCAAGTCACGGTCTTAGAAAAACATGTGTTAGACCAAAATCTGTCCATCAACCAGCTAAGCCAAGTTGTGTGATAGCTCATCAATAGAGAAAATGGGATCAGATCACTACTTCAGTTTTAAACAACACAAGTTTAAGGAAGTCGAACATGGGAAAGCTCCATTATTAATAAAGTTATTCATTCAGAGATGGTCGACAAATCTCACTTAATGATAAATTGTTCACACCTTCAGGAACCTTTTCCGCATTCCGCTGCCTACAAATGAAGCCAATAATGCCAGGTCTGCCCAACGACTCAAACCTTGACAATCAAGCCACCACGTTTGTCTGAAATCAAAAATGATGCCCAACACTATTCTAGGTCGCCTAGCATGAGTTATACTGCCTTGCAGTTGTTGTCCAAACATATTCTTGGTTCAACTCCTTAAGGTAAAGTTAGGACAAAACTCTACAGATGTGCTGCCCGTGTATGTCTGCTCCATGGTTCGTTTTAGTGTTCTTTGAGCTGCCAGGTGTTACAAATAATGTAACATTTTCAACCGTCGTTGGGTGCGACATTTGCCAATGGCACTCCTAACCAGTAACAAGAAGAAGCACATGTGGCACTTCCCTTGGACTTTCATCCTCTTTACACCGAATTTGATGGAATACTTCCATTTAGTTCAAGGATTCTTCCTTTTGTGGGCCATTTGCGGGAAGAGCCCGAGCTGCTGCAGCCGGCTTTGAAAAGGTAATTGATCATGATTTGGAACCTGTCTTTTTATTTTCTGGCTCGGTTATTCTATCTAGCCGAGCAATTTTTTTATAAAAGAATGATATGAGGGAGCAGAAGAAAAATATATGAAGAGAGACAAATGTATCAATAAACAAGAGAAGAGAGAGGGTTCGAACCCTCGATAGTTCGTTTATATGTTAGCCCGATCTCTCTTCACGAGACAACCAACCTCTTGCACAAGATATTGGCTATTCGCAGCTCCTCGGATGAACCTCGATCACCAAAATACAGCTGTCTGGTTCACTACGAGCATTTCACTGAGCGACAACAGGCCAGTCTCATGGACTATTCATTATTCTAAGCGAGGGTTACCACCGTCATATAATACTCACACATCAGGATGGAAACATGAGCTGATGTCAGATATGACAATCAGTTCCTTATCAAAGAAGGTTATCTGAGTCATGTTGAGTATATTTTTAACTAAACATTGTTTACATCAATTAGTTTATGTGTATAATTCTCTCTTGTAGCAAAGTCAGAGCAAGCATAATCCAACTAATTTTAGTCTCAATCATACTATTCGTTTATGCTTGCAGCTAATAAGAGGTACGGTGGTTGGCACAGGCATATGTCACGTCTAAAGTTGAAGTCATAAAAATAATAAGCCAATCTCGCTGCAAGTCCCACAGCCGGTAAACCAAATCCTAGCTTGCGTTACTGCTTTCCAAAAAAATGGTACAAGTGAAATGCATGTCAGGCTCAGAAATTACAAAAGCAATTCAATGTACGAATAAAAATTGAGTATGCTCAACTCAACACTGGCAGGATACGCGAAAGGGCATGTAGCATAGTGGTTACAACTTACAAAGAGTCTTATTAACACCTGAGGTCCTGGGTTCCACTCCTGGTGGAAGCGAATTTTTTAAGATTTAACAGCGTTGTGCTTTCAGCGGTAGGCGACGTGGCTGTCGACAGCGAGGTGTTTTTCATCAATCTAGAGAGTTTGCCAGTTCATTCTTCTTCGAAAATGCTTATAGAGGTAGAGTTTGCGTATGTGTGTTTATATAGAGTGAGTGTGCGTGTGTGCTAGCCACCATGGCAACCACGTAGCTAAATGTGTGCCATGTACCTTTTCTTTGAGAATAGCAATAGCTCAAGGCAAGGCACTTTATGGTTTGAAGCAAGCACCCCCAGGGCATGGTACCACAAGCTCAAACGCAGGCACCTTCAGGGCATGGTACCACAAGCTCAAGACCTTTCAATAGTCTCTCGGTTTCTTTCTCCCCTAGACGTTGAGAAGCAAGCCTTTGTAGTGCTCGCAGTGCCTTTTCCAGGTAGGTAAGCAAGCCATTGGAGTGCTTCGGAGAAATGCTAGTCACGAAACTAATTCACGCAAATTTCACGAATTGCTTACGTGGCTGTAACAGATTCGTTGCAAATCCTGAAGTCAAGAAACATGGTGTGGTTATCACCGGCCACGTCAGCAATTCGTGAATTTTGCGTTTCGTGACTCTAGCATTTCTCAGTGCTTCGTAGGCTGTGCTTCCTCTGTTTGACTCTCCTCTCAAGCGGGTAAAGAAGCTCTTTCCATTCCTCTTGCCATTCTTGCCTAGTGACTAAGGACTCCATTGTTGCCATGTTGTTGCCGACGGCGTAAGCGACCAGAAGGCCCAGCAGCTAATAAGAGGTACGGTGGTTGGCACAGGCATATGTCACGTCTAAAGTTGAAGTCATAAAAATAATAAGCCAATCTCGCTGCAAGTCCCACAGCCGGTAAACCAAATCCTAGCTTGCGTTACTGCTTTCCAAAAAAATGGTACAAGTGAAATGCATGTCAGGCTCAGAAATTACAAAAGCAATTCAATGTACGAATAAAAATTGAGTATGCTCAACTCAACACTGGCAGGATACGCGAAAGGGCATGTAGCATAGTGGTTACAACTTACAAAGAGTCTTATTAACACCTGAGGTCCTGGGTTCCACTCCTGGTGGAAGCGAATTTTTTAAGATTTAACAGCGTTGTGCTTTCAGCGGTAGGCGACGTGGCTGTCGACAGCGAGGTGTTTTTCATCAATCTAGAGAGTTTGCCAGTTCATTCTTCTTCGAAAATGCTTATAGAGGTAGAGTTTGCGTATGTGTGTTTATATAGAGTGAGTGTGCGTGTGTGCTAGCCACCATGGCAACCACGTAGCTAAATGTGTGCCATGTACCTTTTCTTTGAGAATAGCAATAGCTCAAGGCAAGGCACTTTATGGTTTGAAGCAAGCACCCCCAGGGCATGGTACCACAAGCTCAAACGCAGGCACCTTCAGGGCATGGTACCACAAGCTCAAGACCTTTCAATAGTCTCTCGGTTTCTTTCTCCCCTAGACGTTGAGAAGCAAGCCTTTGTAGTGCTCGCAGTGCCTTTTCCAGGTAGGTAAGCAAGCCATTGGAGTGCTTCGGAGAAATGCTAGTCACGAAACTAATTCACGCAAATTTCACGAATTGCTTACGTGGCTGTAACAGATTCGTTGCAAATCCTGAAGTCAAGAAACATGGTGTGGTTATCACCGGCCACGTCAGCAATTCGTGAATTTTGCGTTTCGTGACTCTAGCATTTCTCAGTGCTTCGTAGGCTGTGCTTCCTCTGTTTGACTCTCCTCTCAAGCGGGTAAAGAAGCTCTTTCCATTCCTCTTGCCATTCTTGCCTAGTGACTAAGGACTCCATTGTTGCCATGTTGTTGCCGACGGCGTAAGCGACCAGAAGGCCCAGCAGATCGAGCACGACCGTCCAGTGCATCATAACTCTAGGTAAACATATTTTACCAAAAACGTGGCCTCAGTTTTTTTGAAAATATCGACTCGTGCTTTTGAAAATGTTGATACATCAATTGCAAAACGTTGAATCTGTGTGAAAAAATATTAATATGATATAACTATGAATTAATAAATACTCCTTTTGTCCAGAAATATATTGTACATCTAATTTTGTCTTAAATCAAACTTTTTGAATTTTGACCAATAATATCTAAAAACCGTAAAGATTGAC
>LAPY01000530.1:160900-173884 GCA_000970635.1 Eragrostis tef | reverse complement strand
ACTTTGAAATAATATATATTTTTAGATGTTATTGGTCAAAATTTAAAATAAAATGACTTAAAACAAAACTAGATATACATTTATATTTCTGTACGGATGGAGTATGATTAAAAGACATAAAAAATAATTAAAATCATATCTAATTTGTCTATCTTAGTGGGCTGATCTACAAAGTTACTTTCTGTCCGCTCCCGAAAAGAACCATAACGGAACCAGGGTGTTCAGTGCAACCAAATGGAGGCCTGATGTTGGGTTTCTCGATTACGCTTTCCAACAAGGGGAAAATTGTAGTGCAAACGAAACATTGGGTGCAATGGTGCAAATAAACTCTCCTGTCCGTTGGATCGCGATCCAGCCGTTCAGAATGAGAGTGCGGGCTCCCCACGATTCACTTAACCAGACTTGTAGGAACCCCCTAGAAAACTCCCCCTTTACCCGAAAATGTCCCTGCCTGCACGGGTCTTCCCCTTCTTCTTTTCTTCTCGTTCTTTCACGCTGCCAGACAACGGAAGGCGAATATCCATCCATAAGGTCGACGGGATGAGTTGGGGAAACGAAGACGACGGCCACGGAAGAAGGGAATGAAGAGGTCGCGTGCCGTTGTGGTCGCCGCCTCGTCGGTCCCAGGGCCGCCTCCCAGATCAGTGTATTACCGTGCGATGAAGCGTCGTCCCATCCGTGCCCTTCTGCGTCCAGTACGCCGATGCTGCTAGTGACCACGCCGTCCGAGGCCACATCAACGCGTTCGTGGCCGCGTCGTCCCTTCCTTCGTATGTACCATGGAGAATTGAGAATGCTCAAACGAGATGACTGTTTCAGGCTGAAGAATGAATCTGGACTTGTTTTTACATCCATCGGGATAAAAATTGAGCATACATGAACGCATCAGCACAACAATATCTCGAGACTCAATTCAATGAAATGCACAAATGAATTTATTCTAGTCTGAAAGAGTAACAATCCGGTTTACAATTCTCCATGGAAAGCAAAAACGAAACTAGTGCTTACAGTGAAATCCTGAACCACGATTTACATGCTTTAGTCAACGAAAAATTCACAGAAAAATAGCTACCCTACCCCAAGAAAATTGCAGCACATGTTGGTACGCTTCAAGGTAAGGATGATGTTGCCGAGCTTGAGATCGAATCCTTTAATTAGCACCGCTCCTATTTACAAATCACCAGCGCAGGCATTTATTGGCGCAGAATCTTACTTCGGAATATGGATTTGATGTTGAGTAGTGGGGTAGGCTCCAACACTGGAGGTGGTGTAGGGGTAGTCGCCGGCGTTAACCAAATGGAGGCCTGATGTTGGGTTTCTCGATTACGCTTTCCAACAAGGGGAAAATTGTAGTGCAAACGAAACATTGGGTGCAATGGTGCAAATAAACTCTCCTGTCCGTTGGATCGCGATCCAGCCGTTCAGAATGAGAGTGCGGGCTCCCCACGATTCACTTAACCAGACTTGTAGGAACCCCCTAGAAAACTCCCCCTTTACCCGAAAATGTCCCTGCCTGCACGGGTCTTCCCCTTCTTCTTTTCTTCTCGTTCTTTCACGCTGCCAGACAACGGAAGGCGAATATCCATCCATAAGGTCGACGGGATGAGTTGGGGAAACGAAGACGACGGCCACGGAAGAAGGGAATGAAGAGGTCGCGTGCCGTTGTGGTCGCCGCCTCGTCGGTCCCAGGGCCGCCTCCCAGATCAGTGTATTACCGTGCGATGAAGCGTCGTCCCATCCGTGCCCTTCTGCGTCCAGTACGCCGATGCTGCTAGTGACCACGCCGTCCGAGGCCACATCAACGCGTTCGTGGCCGCGTCGTCCCTTCCTTCGTATGTACCATGGAGAATTGAGAATGCTCAAACGAGATGACTGTTTCAGGCTGAAGAATGAATCTGGACTTGTTTTTACATCCATCGGGATAAAAATTGAGCATACATGAACGCATCAGCACAACAATATCTCGAGACTCAATTCAATGAAATGCACAAATTAATTTTTTCTAGTCTGAAAGAGTAACAATCCGGTTTACAATTCTCCCTGGAAAGCAAAAACGAAACTAGTGCTTACAGTGAAATCCTGAACCACGATTTACATGCTTTAGTCAACGAAAAATTCACAGAAAAATAGCTACCCTACCCCAAGAAAATTGCAGCACATGTTGGTACGCTTCAAGGTAAGGATGATGTTGCCGAGCTTGAGATCGAATCCTTTAATTAGCACCGCTCCTATTTACAAATCACCAGCGCAGGCATTTATTGGCGCAGAATCTTACTTCGGAATATGGATTTGATGTTGAGTAGTGGGGTAGGCTCCAACACTGGAGGTGGTGTAGGGGTAGTCGCCGGCGTTGGGGCCGAGCCATAGGTCAAGTGGTGGCTGCTGGCGGGACGCCGCCTCCGTTCCCTGATGTTTCTTTTTTTTTTTTGATAGGGTTCCCTGATGTTTCTAACGAGAAGAAGACCGGATGAAGGGGACGACCCGGGTAGGGAAGTTTTTGCGAGAAGTGTAATTTTCCAAGGGGTTTTCAACAAATGTGTTTAAGGGGGGCAGAAGGGGAGCCGCGGCCTAAATCTGGACAGTTGGATCGCGATCCGACAGTCAAGAGCGCTTATTTGCACCATTGCACCCAATGTTAAGTTTGCACCCAACTTTCCCCTTTCCAACAATACATCCTCATGTATTCGTGTCCTGCTTGCTTTACTCGCGAGCGGCGGCCGCACCACCTAATAAGCCGCGCGAGAGCAGCTCAGCCGCGTCATGCGCCCTGCGACGCGGGCCCCGGCCTCTCCTCGGGCAGCGGAGGTGCTCAGTGCTCGCCGTCGATGGCGAAACGCGCCTGGCTGACGGGGTGCCAGGAGCCTGCCCGTCAGGTGTTCGACGAAGTGCGCGTTCCAAGTTGGGCCGTCCGGCTGACACTCGATCGCGTGACGCTCCGGTTCCGGCCCATCTCGTGAGGCGCAGGGATGACGCAGGCCGTGGCCGCATGCGGCGCGGGGCCGACGCAACTCAGAATCCAGTGTACCAGGTGCGTGCCCACTGCCCGGCTACCAGCGCGACTTTGATTAGAAAAGTCTTAGAACGCGGAGCGGTCACTGGCGGCCACCACTGTTGACAGTTCAATGGCGCTATAAAACAGTCCTGTCGTCGTCCCTCCTGTGGTCCAGGTGGTGTTAAATTAGCGATAGCATGCCGTAATTTAACTTGGGTTTCTTATGATAAAGCTAAGGTTACAACTTACAACTAGTGCAGATACACGTGGGCTTAGAAAAGTATCAAAATAAGTTCTAATGTTCTATCAAGGGTAGCCACCTACTCCAACATCAACAGTACAAATGATCGGATGAATGCTCGGTGTGTATTTCAATAAGACAGCTGCCGCCTAACTACGTACCAATTATGCCAAGCTGGCACCAATTCAATGCCGTATAGTTGGATATATCTGCATTATCACCAACATATAGTGATTCATAACTGAGGATTCATACGTCTCCTATCTCATCTCATGGTCCATTATTGCAGCGAGTTCATCTATGCTGCTAGATGGCAGATAATCCTCAAACATCGTCATAGTTGCTACATATGTGTTGATTCTAAAAGGATGTCAAATAGAACCATCCCTAGTTATAAGCCAAGGCCCCACGGCCGCAGAGTGAGATCAGGACCGAGGAGCCCAAGTCAAGTCAACTAGAAAGACGAAGACAAGTATGCATGTTCATATCCCTGTTGCTGTCTTGCATTATTGAAGACTAAAGTAATGACCAACTTCTGTACTCCTTAGTAAAGAACTGCAAATCAGTAAAGCAACCTTTTAGTATATTCTGAAAGTTTAGGTAAAGCTGAAAAGATAGCAATGGAAAGGAAGGTATGCGAAAAGAGGAGCAGAAAATGGATGGATTGGTAATCTTAAGTAATGCGGATGCTCTACACTAAACGAGGCACTTAGTTTAAATTGACTCGTAGATATTTTTTTCACTTCTTTGGAAGATTGTTTTGGGATGTTTGTGCCATAATTTCACAGTACACCCTGTAGTTGTGTGGAAATGTAGATAATTATGATGTGAACTCAATAAAGGTACTGGAAATAGAGCTGTTTGTGTGGTCCACTACAAGAAACTTCAATTACTAGATGACACTGGACTGGTACTGTGCATGCTTGTTATGGCGGCTAAATCCAAGTCTCTGTCAGTTTGAATAGGTCAATCTCTATGCTATTGCAGATGTGCCGTTGTCCCTGATCCTTCCCTTTCTAACTGGTGGAGGTATACCCAAAGACCACGACTTGTGCCTACAGTTCATCTCCAATCTCCATCCACATACTATCAAATGCTACAGCCTTCACAGACGAAATAGAGATTTTCTTAGAATTTTTTTGCTCAATTCTATGGCGCCTGAAGAGCAACATAGCAATGGCCACGGATCTGGCTACTCTCCTGGTGAACAACAAGAGGCAGAGCAAAGCCATGATGACCAGAATCCTGGGGCCGATGAAGCTGAGCTCCTATGGAAGCTGAGGAAGTACTTGATGCTTCTGGCTATCCTTGCTGCGGCCATCACTTACCAGGCTGGATTGGCTCCGCCTGGCGGCTTCTGGCAAGATAACCAGAACGGCCACATCGCTGGTGATATTGTGCTGAGAGTCAGCTACCCCAAGAGGTATCATGTGTTCTTCTACTGCAACACAACTGCGTTTGGAGCATCACTTATCATCCTGATATTGCTTCTCTGCTGAGAGTCAGCTACCCCAAGAGGTATCATGTGTTCTTCTACTGCAACACAACTGCGTTTGGAGCATCACTTATCGTCCTGATATTGCTTCTGATCAGGAAGCTGAGCCGTAATGCGGTTTGGCTTCGATCACTACAATTTGCAATGTTGTTGGGTCTGCTAGGGCTCATGGGGGCCTATGCTGCTGGGAGCTGCAGGGAGTTAAGGACCTCGGTTTACATTTGGGTATTACTTGTTGGCATCTTTGCATATGTCACTTTTCATGTAGTATTTTTCAAGCATGTGGCACCTCAGTGGCTGAAACAAATGTTCCAGGATATTCGCAAATACTGGAAGGGTATTTTCAGGAAAACAGAGAGCACAACAAATGAGCCAGAGACTCTAACGGCTCATAATGAGAGTGAAGAGTTGGAGCGGAATCGCAGTTTCTTGCTTGTTCTTGCCACATTAGCAGCAACAGTGACATATGTAGCGGGTTTAAGTCCACCAGGTGGCTTCTGGCCTGACAATAGCAAGCCTAACCACCTTGCTGGTGACCCTGTGCTGCGAGATCACTATCCCCGGCGATTCAAGGCATTTTTGATCTGCAATGCAACTTCATTTGCTGGATCACTTGTTATCATCATAATGCTTCTCACTGATACAGCTGTGGATCATGTTGTCAAGTCAAATGCTCTCCGGTTCTGTGTGCTGGTGAGCCTCTTTGGACTTATGGGGGCTTATGCTGCTGGCAGTTGCAGGGAGGTCCGTACGTCTATCTTTGTCTTCTCCCTTGTAGGTGCAGTTTTGCTCTACCTCGTCCTTCAGTTGATTTTTCCTATTGTTAAGAAGCCAAAGTGTGTAGATAACTCCATTGAATGGATAAGAAAGAAGAAGACTGAAGTGCTTCAGAAATTGAGTTCTTTCATTATGAAGGGGAATGGCTCTTCACGCATTGACAGGCATACGACCCCGTCAGGGCCTAGTGATGATATGAATGATCTGCAGAAATTGCGCACATATCTTCTATTGCTTGGCATCCTTGCTGCCTCTATCACATATCAAGCTGGGCTGAACCCACCAGGTGGTTTTTGGGCAGACAGTCTTGATGGGCATATTGCCGGGGACCCAATCTTGGAGGCCATGGACCCCAGGCGTTACAAGGCATTCTTCTATTGCAATGCCACAGCATTTGTAGCATCTTTGGTGATCATCACATTACTTCAGAGCCAACTGATTACTGTGAGTGCCATGAAGCGTCACATTTTGCAGACAGCCATGATACTGGATCTCTTTGGTCTTATGGGGGCTTATGCTGCTGGAAGCAGCAGAAAGTTCTCAACATCTATATATGTGTTCGTCTTGGTCCTTATTGTTTTCACCTATGTTGTACTTCATGTTCTGCTATCTGTGGCAACTCTCGAGACACGGCTGAAGAGGACAATAGATTCCATGTCACAAATATTCCATGAACGCACACATCATTTTAGAGTAAATGAAACAACAGGTAATGATGAAGAGGCAGATTTGAAGAAGCGGCGTAAATTTCTGATGTTACTTGCAATTCTAGCTGCGTCCGTCACATATCAAGCTGGCATAAGCCCACCAGGCGGCTTTTGGAATGACAACAATGATGGGCACCAAGCTGGTGACCCAGTGTTCCGTGATGAGTTCCCACGCCGGTACAAGGTCTTCTTCTACCTCAATGCCACTGCTTTTGTATCGTCCCTGGTCGTGATTATGTTGCTTGTTAGTAAAAGACTATGTGACAAGGGTCTCAAGAGCTACGCGCTGCGTGCTTGTGTTTTGGTTGATCTCATCAGTCTCATGGGTGCTTTTGCTGCTGGAAGTTGCAGAAAAGTTTCAACTTCTGTGTATGTTATCCTTGTTGTTGTTGCCGTATCCCTTTATGTCATGATTCAAGTTCTGGTTTTGACATTTGCAAAAGGAAAGGTGAATAATTTTCTGGAAAGAGTGTTCAGCATTATGCCTTTTGAGAGCCAGCATCCATCTATGAATCACAGAGGAAGCATACAGATCAAGAAGAGAACTGAGCATAAATGGCGAAAAGATTTGATGTTGATTGGAACTCTTGCAGTCACCGTCACATACCAAGCTGGGCTTCTACCTCCAGGTGGGCTTTGGCCTGATGACCAGGTGTCTCATTTTGCGGGTGACCCAATCCTCCATGATACCCACCCAACTCGGTACAAAGTATTCTTCTATTGTAATGCCACAGCATTCATGGCATCCATGGTCATGGTCATCCTGTTGTTGAACAACACAATAAGCAAGTACAAGAGATCTCTCCTTGCTATGAAGACAGCAATGGTATTGAACTTGTTTGGTCTGCTTGGAGCATATGCTGCTGGTAGCTGCAGGAAGTTTAAGACATCAGCGTACATCTTTGCCCTTGTCATTGCCGTATTCATCTACATTGTAATTCATGTGTTGCTGTCATTCGATGAGGTGGCTTTGTTGGTGAGAAAGAAAGGAGAAAAGTGGATGCCATGGCTGAGCAAACTGTGGGCGCTTATTGAAACGGAGCCCTCAAAACCTGAGCCATCTGCCGTGCAACTGGGAGAGGTGCATCTGTCTGTGTAGTTTCATTCTTGGTGTAGGCGTTTATTGAACTCATATGCCATATATATACAATTTAAAAGGTTTCGGTCTCTGTTTTTCAAATTTCTAAAGGAGTGGTAAAGGATTATTTTCCTGGCTCTTCATAAATTCGCAGAAATGCATCTGTGAGGTGTGGAAGCATTTCTTTCTCAGGTAACCTTCTGTCACACTTTGCTAACTAGAAATGACAAGATACTGTGTTTAATGCTAACTAGAAATAGCCAAACTAGTGGAGTGAAGCAATACAGCTGCACTGATGACAGATTTGGAACAGAGCTATATACTACAAGAAATCTCTTTGGAAACGAAGCAATCAAGTTTGGAATGTACCACAAGCAGTGCTACTTGCCAAACATTTATTTTCAAGTGCTGGTAACTTCACCTTTCGGCGTCTTCTGAATCTCTTATGTGTAAGTGATAGTTAGGCGCTAAGCTCTTTTTTAATCTTTATTTTGACACTGCAGGAAAAAAATAAATTTGGGACATGTCTTCTTTCTCACCTGTCTGTTGCCCAAGAGATTAAATATGTTAAAATCAATGGTTTAGAAAATAGTCAGTGAAAAAAATTAATAAATAATAAGGGAGATAATGACTAAAGAAAAGAAACTTAGTGCCCTGCAGAACTCTGTAGAATCTACGATCACAGTAGTCACCTTATCCAAGTCCAAACTGAAGGAACAGTGTCAGGTCAGAGTCATAAAATGCCTACTAAAATATTAACCTGAGGCACACTGGATTTTGACCTATTGCATTTCTACTGCAAGATATACTCCTATTTAACAAAGCTGGGAATTGACTGAATAGAAAATAGTGTTATTTTATTTGTCCTTGTTTTAACAGGGTCTCTTCCTTTGTTGACAGCTAAAACCAAAATATGATAATTTTGGCATGTAGATTCGACATTGGATTTGACGTCATTGTTTATTTAAGCACATCCTTCTAATTTTCGGGGGTTAATACAAGGACCAGAATCTTGTCATATACTGTTCAAACCCTATAAATGGTACAAATGTTGAGATCTTCAGAGATCAGACATCAAGAGGCATTAGCTTTTTGAGCTTAGGGAGATGGAGGTCGAACTGCAGCCTGGAAATGGTAATGGAGCAGAAAATACCATGAGCCAGAAAGAAACAGAGCAAGAAGGTGACCAACTGCCTAGCGATGCTGACGAGGCAGAACTTGTAAGGAAGCTACGAAAGTATTTGATGCTACTGGCAATTCTTTCTGTGACTGTCACTTACCAGGCAGGGCTTGCCCCACCTGGCGGCCTCTGGCTAGACAACGAGCATGGCCACCTCGCCAGTGACATTGTCCTGCAATCTACCTACCCCAAGCGGTATAAGGTATTCTTCTACTGCAACTCAACGGCATTCATGGCGTCACTCATTGTTCTGATCTTGCTTCTTGCAAGGGAGCTGAACCACAATGCAGTTTGGCTCCGCTCACTGCATTTTGCAATGTTGCTCAACTTGTTTGGGCTTATGGGTGCCTATGCTGCTGGCAGCTGCAGGGAAGTCAGAACATCCTTGTACACTTGGGTGTTGCTTGTTGGCATCTTCACATACATCGCACTTCATGTTGTGTTCTTCCGGCACCTAGCACCTGAATGGTTTCGACAAACCTTTATAGATATTCAGATGTTTTGGAAGGCTTCTGTAGAACACATTTTCAAAAAAGACCATAACACAATAGATGAACTAGATGCTTCTTACCAGGAAAATAAGGAAGAACTGGAGCAGAAACGCAGTTTATTGCTTGTTCTTGCCACGTTGTCAACGACTGTGACATATGCTGCGGGGCTAAACCCCCCAGGTGGATTCTGGCCTGACAGTGATGGTGGCCACCTTGCTGGAGACCCAGCCCTCCGAGACCACTACCCTCATCGCTTCAAGGCATTCATGGCCTGCAATGACACTGCTTTTGCTTCATCCCTTGTCATTATCATCATGCTCCTCAGCAACACATCAGTGCATCACGTTGTCAAGTCAAATGCACTTCGTCTGTGCGTCTTGGTAAGCCTATTTGGCCTGATAGCTGCTTATGCTGCAGGGAGCTGCAGGGATGTCCATACATCTATTTATGTGTTCACCCTTGTTGGTGCAGTTCTACTCTACCTTATCATTCAGTGGATTGCACCAATTGTGCCAAGGCCTGAGTTTGTTAAGAGATGCATCAAATGGATAACTGGGAAAAGGGATAATCTGATTCTGAAGCTAAAATCGATACTTGTGGAGAGTAGCAGAACAACCAGCAAGCAGGAGCTGCCATTACCGTTGGATGGACAAAATCCATCTCTCACTGGTTCAACAAACGCCTTTATTGATGTTAGTGGTGATATAAGAAAGTTGCGCACATATCTTTTATTGCTTGGCATCCTTGCTTCCACCATTACCTACCAAGCTGGGTTGAATCCACCCGGTGGGTTTTGGATAGACAATGAGGATGGCCATCTTGCTGGGGACCCAATCCTGGAGACCATCGATCCGAAGCGGTACAACACATTCTTCTACTGCAATGCCACCGCATTTGTGTCCTCATTGGTCATCATCACTCTTCTCCAGAGCCAATTGATCACCTTTGGTGCCATGAAACACTATGTATTGCAAACAGCCATGGTTCTTGATCTCCTTGCAATAATGGGAGCATACGCTGCTGGCAGCAGCCGAACTATCTCCACATCTTTGTATGTGATAATATTGGTCATTCTGGTTTTCTCTTATGTTATTTTTCATATCCTGCTCCTTGTATGCAAAAGAACCCCTGATGAATCAGCTCAGCGAATGGATGACAACCCTGAACTCAAAGATCTGGAGAAGCGGCGGAAGTTTCTAGTGTTAATTGCAGTTCTGGCTGCATCGAGCACATATCAAGCTGGCATAAATCCACCAGGTGGCTTCTGGCCTGACAATAATGATGGTCACCAGGCTGGTCACCCATTATTCCATGATGAGTTTCCACAACGTTACATGGTTTTCTTCTACCTTAATTCCACAGCATTCATGGCATCCTTGGCTGCGATCCACTTGTTGCGTGGATGCGTACTACTTGATCTGGTCAGTCTCATGGGAGCTTTTGTGGCTGGGAGCTGCAGGAAAGTATTGACATCAGTGTATGCCATCCTAGTTGTTGCTATTGTTTTCGCTTATGTCATGATCCAAGTTTTGGTACTGACCTTTGCAAAGGATAAGGTGAGTTACTTCTTTGAGTGGGTGTTCCATGCGACTTCTTTCAAGACTCTAAATCCACCCAAGAGTTGCAACAGGAGCATCATGGTCAACAGAAAACCTAAGCATAAATGGAGAAAAGATTTAATTCTGATTGGGACTCTTGCAGTGAGTTTGACGTTCCAAGCTGGCCTGCTTCCACCTGGAGGGCTATGGCCTGATGATCAGGATGGTCATTTTACTGGTGATCCAATCCTCCACGATATTGATCCGACACGTTACAAGGTATTCTTCTACTGCAACGCCACTGCATTCATGGCATCGGTGGTCATAGTCATTCTGCTGTTGAATAGCACAATAAGCAAGTACAAGAGATCTCTCCTTGCCATGAAAACAGCCATGGTGCTGGACCTGGTAGCTCTGCTTGGGGCATATGCGATAATGGGAGCATACGCTGCTGGCAGCAGCCGAACTATCTCCACATCTTTGTATGTGATAATATTGGTCATTCTGGTTTTCTCTTATGTTATTTTTCATATCCTGCTCCTTGTATGCAAAAGAACCCCTGATGAATCAGCTCAGCGAATGGATGACAACCCTGAACTCAAAGATCTGGAGAAGCGGCGGAAGTTTCTAGTGTTAATTGCAGTTCTGGCTGCATCGAGCACATATCAAGCTGGCATAAATCCACCAGGTGGCTTCTGGCCTGACAATAATGATGGTCACCAGGCTGGTCACCCATTATTCCATGATGAGTTTCCACGACGTTACATGGTTTTCTTCTACCTTAATTCCACAGCATTCATGGCATCCTTGGCTGTGATCATGTTGCTTGTGAGCAGAAGGTTGTGCCAGAAGGGAATGAATGGCTACTTGTTGCGTGGATGCGTACTACTTGATCTGGTCAGTCTCATGGGAGCTTTTGTGGCTGGGAGCTGCAGGAAAGTATTGACATCAGTGTATGCCATCCTAGTTGTTGCTATTGTTTTCGCTTATGTCATGATCCAAGTTTTGGTACTGACCTTTGCAAAGGATAAGGTGAGTTACTTCTTTGGGTGGGTGTTCCATGCGACTTCTTTCAAGACTCTAAATCCACCCAAGAGTTGCAACAGGAGCATCATGGTCAACAGAAAACCTAAGCATAAATGGAGAAAAGATTTAATTCTGATTGGGACTCTTGCAGTGAGTTTGACGTTCCAAGCTGGCCTGCTTCCACCTGGAGGGCTATGGCCTGATGATCAGGATGGTCATTTTACTGGTGATCCAATCCTCCACGATATTGATCCGACACGTTACAAGGTATTCTTCTACTGCAACGCCACTGCATTCATGGCATCGGTGGTCATAGTCATTCTGCTGTTGAATAGCACAATAAGCAAGTACAAGAGATCTCTCCTTGCCATGAAAACAGCCATGGTGCTGGACCTGGTAGCTCTTCTTGGGGCATATACTGCAGGCAGCTGCAGGAAGTTGAAGACTTCAGTATACGTTTTGGCTCTTGTCATTGCTGTATTTATCTACATAGTCATTCATATATTGCTGTCCTTTGATAAAATGGAACGATCGGTAAGGAAAGTGGGAGAACAGTGGGTTTCATGTCTGAAGAAGATGTGGGCACTCATTGAAACAGAACGGCCAAACAATCAGCCATCTGCTAAGGAAGAGGAACCGTGAGAACTGCTTCTATCGGTGCATCGCTTTCTTATTGTGCAATTTATTTAATTGATTTGCAAGATATAGTAGAAAGATGTTACCACGTTCTTAAGACTGACATGTTGTGATCTTCATGGTCATCTTAAAAGATGTCTTGTTAATGAATGTAAACCACAAAGAAATTAGTTCTCAACGTTTTACTTTCCCGTGTTCAATGTGGTTTCTTTTCCTGAAAAGGACGTATGTCTTCTTGTTTGTGAGTCTCCCTTCAATGCATGGAGATGGTCCAACGCAAATTGTTTCGTCATCTACATCAGAGCCCAACAAAGATGATTGTTTGGCTAGTTTTTTGGGTAGGTGTATTCTGTCTCATATTCTTGTAAATTTGTAGTATGAATGTGTTGTGCATGAGAACTAGGCGTACAAGAATTTTTATTTCAGAACAATGAACCAGAAACTTAGTCCTGAATATGAAAACGTGTTCAGTAACTAATATACGATACAGGTTTATTAAGATTGCTCTGCTGTTGAAAAAGTTGTCATGGGATCTTTTAATTTGGGACTAAATTCTTTGAGACTTTTCTTGCTTTGGAGCAATCACATTTTCAAATATGTTCATTTCAGATGGTACAAGGAAATGAAGCTGAAATGTCGCGTTATTGTAGCACGTGATGCTCAAGTGTCCCGAATAATTTGCGCAGGCTTTACTTTTTTTTTCCCTTTTAGATGGGCCATATTTTGCTGTTCACGGTCTTCAGGCCCTAGAATTGAAATCAAGAACCAGTTCCATGCTCTTTTTCCTATTTATTTGGTGGTGGTGGGGGGGGGGGGGGCCCCG